>JAQQZT010000033.1:3649917-3661555 GCA_030068275.1 Clarias platycephalus | reverse complement strand
GCCTTGTGCCTTGAGTTCCCCATCCAGTGTGTCCCCTGCCTTGTGCCTTGAGTTCCCCATCCAGTGTGTCCCCTGCCTCCAGGCACCAGGAGGACAACCTTTACTCTGTAACAAAGCTCTGAAATTGTGAGTCCTTTAAAAAGTGCCACTGTATCCACAATTAAATCAAATTTTGTATGAAACATCCACCACCAAGTCTTCATGTAATATCTTGCTTTTATAAAATTACAATTACAATTATCTTTCGGAATTCAGTAATACTGTTGTACAAACTGTGTAACAAAACAACTAAAGTTTTCTCAGAAAGACAAAAGACCATAGATTCCCATCTCTTACTTTTTCACCACTGATACCCACCACTTCCATATTCTCCCATATATTATTTAATGACGGCTACCCTAAGCTCTTTAGCCAGCCTGACATTCTTGCACAAAGCAGAATTATCCTGGGTTCTGAGAGTTCCATAGTACTTCTGTCACTCTCACTGTAGCATTTAGCTAAAGCTTTGGTCCGGACTGGTACTTTAGTCTTCACAAAATAAGCCTGTGGATACATTAAATGGCCAAAGGTAGTGTGATAGTGTGTCTATCCATCACACCTATACTGTATGAAAGGCTTTCTTAAAGTGAGGTCACAAAGTGAGGTCCTTGACTTGTTCTGACTTGAAGACCTGGTTTGCCATGATTAGAGTGGAGTGGAAGCACACTCGCGTGGCCAGCACAGAACTCTGACAACTCTTCATCCTGACTAACCACCTTTGGGATGATTTGGAATGCCGACTTAACACTAAATCTTTGGTGTTCTGGGTGGTGTCCGCATACTTTTGGCCGAAATCTATTACCAGACCCATGGTAAATTCTCTGCCTGAAACATTTCTTATTACACCATGGAGCAGCTTGCCCCTCTTTTAAGACTATACTCCTGTCCGGATCCTTCAGGAGGCTATTAATAGATTGAAACCCAAAATTATTTTCTCTGTAATGAAGCACAAGCTGCAAGTGATCAATATTTTATCCTATTTAGTTTTATGGCAAAATGTCAACAAGCACATACTCTAAGTGGCGCTTTAAGTTCTGTTCGTGCTTTTGACATCTGGCATGTCCCCATTGGGAGCAAGGAACGAGGAAAGATATGTCATGAGAATCTGAGGATGTTAAACTATTGCCTACACCATCAGGGTCACAAGGTTACTTGATGTCACTGGCAGGGTGGTCGTGTTTAGTGGAGATTTTCTTCCATTTTTAACTTACTTTACAGTCTAATTCATGTCTATATTATTAACAGATGAAGAAAAGGTTTATGCTTCAAGAGACAAGATGAAAATGAACGAATCAAATAACGAGTCATGAAGACGCGGCACTTGCTGCTGTTTTGATGCTCGGGAACGATGCTGTGGTTTTCCACACGTGTGTTTGTTTGGCAGAATAAAATGATAGCTGACATGATTTCAGTATAATGTCATTTAAAGCCTGAGAACGGACACACACACACACACGCACACATGCAAACACACGTACATACATACACAATGTAAAGACACCCCGCCCCCTTCTCTCTACTGGCTCAGTCCCTCCGTGCTGCAGGCGAGTGACGTCATATTGGAAGATTTTTTTTCTTCATAATGTAACACTTTACAATAATGAAGCACTGATTTAATCTAGTCTGGTCTTTTATTTTAGATTTTATTTTCAGAATCTTCTCGTCTCTTCATTTATTTTTCTCCTCACTTATGTTCTAGTTTGTTTTAGGTTTATTGTTGTTGTACTGTACGTATTCGGTATTCCATTGTGTTCTTCTGATTTATTCTATAGCATTTGGGTCTAGTGTGTGTAGTCCTAAAAAACCCAGAGCGTTTTTAGCCTTTTTTTTTTTTTGCATTACTAAGTTTTATATATATAAATAGCACTCAGGGTTGAGTGACGTGTCCTTTTTTTTAACACAACCTAGGTAACATGATGAATTGAATTTTATTTTACCAACTATAAAAACATGACAGGAAAAAATAAAAATGGGTCACCTACTCAAAGAATTAGCTCAGCTACATACAATATAATCACATGTTTTTATGGTTGTTTCCAGTTCCGGTAATACGAGCGTATGGTGAGTTAGACATCGAAGACGTCATTCCTGTATTCCAATAGCGGTAAAATTTACATGGTTTAAAAATAATGATAATTTTGGTTCTACCTGAAAAACCCAAATGTGCAATTCGATCTAAAGGTCTAAAGCCTCCCCTGTTATGACACACAGCCAGGACTTCCATAAAAGCTATTGTTCTTTTCTTTTGTTTTTTTAATTAGTCATTGATCAGTTTTGTGTTTTAAGGGTTAATTCTGTTTTCTTTTAAACACACTCTTTTTCATCTTCCATCCTATTCTGTTTTGTTCTCTTCTTTTTGTTATTTTTTTCTTCCATTATGTTCTATTGTTTTCTGTTCTGTTTTGTTTTATTTGAAAATCAACACTTATCCTCTTTTATGGTCTAATCAATTCAATTCTATTGATCTCTGTTCTGTTCTATTGTATTCTTTTCTGCGCTATTGTGTTACGGTCTGTTCCTTTTTTTTTTCTTTTCTCTTATTTTCTTCTTCTCTTAAGTTCCATTTTTTCTCATCTGTTTGATAGTGTTCAGGTTTGTTTTCATAATAAACGATTATAATTGTTTTAATTCCGTCTTATTCTGTGGTTTCTGTTTTTGTTTCATTAGATGCTCCTGTAATCTAATCTAGTCCAGACTAGTCCATAGGTGGCACCAGGGAGGGGTTTCGAGGTGCTCTTGATACGGCAAAATGTCTATGGTTTATTTAGAATGTTTCATTTTGCATTACACTGTCTGGCTCATAAAAAAAATTAAAAAAATCACCATCTGGATGTAACTATGCAAATCTATAGGATTCTTGCTTGTGATAATTACTGCAGTGATTAATCTGGATCAGCTGGGATCTAATTTCTAAATGTCTAAATGTCCTGTTTCAGAAGGGTCAAATCACTGTCTTGCATCAAGCAAAGAAAACCACAAGCGAGAATGTTTAATAGTGAAAGTAAGAGCATTCGCAAAGAGACTGAAGGAACTAAACAGCTGTGTAGCCTCACATATCAGTGAGACTAATCGGGGGGGAAAACAGGCTTCAGTTTACTAGGGAACATAAAGAATGGACTGTGCAGCATTGGAGAAATATCAAGTGGTGTAATGAGTCCAGGTTTATCCTGTTCCAGAGTGAGGGTGTACCCCGGCTCGTGCCCAAAGTCTCCTGGGATAGTCTCTTCCCGAGACCCTGTACAGGATAAGCGTACAGCATAAAGAGTGCGTGAATACTGTTTTTTTAAATTTTATTTCACTCTCTACTCTTGTTATTTTCTTGTGCTTTTATCTTTGGCAATATGAATGTAAATATTTGTCATGCCAATAAAGCACCTTTGAATCTTGAATCTATATATGAAAAATATACAGTATAAATACGTTAATAATACAAATGAAAACTAAAAACATAAAAGCCAACACAGGGAGGGCTGGAACAGCATTAGCGAAGCATTAACGATGTTATAATGGATCATAAATGCACCGTTTAGATTTGATAGTAATAGTCCAATAGTAAGTGCATGATTTTTCTCCTCGTTTGGCGGTTGAGACAAATTCTGACAGTCATCTCTGTGTCATGCTCCTCACTCGTACAGTATATCTTTAGGTCCGAGAGAACAGAACCCAGTTGCAGGGTGAATGCATGCTTATACCCAATGACCTCCGCATCACAGGCTCGCAGACGATTGGCTAGTGTAACTGTGATGGAAAAGGGAGAGAAGTTATGCCCCACCTAGCCAGAAAGTGCAACCAGTTTGACTCGCTCGACTCTCTGTAACAAGGCCATGATCTTTGAATGGCAGAGCAGACGATTTTCTGCTGCCCCACTTGAGAGCCCTGCCTCCTATCCCGCTTTATTCTCCTCTAAAACGTTATGCTGCACTGAACAGAGAGAGCGAGAGCGAGGGGGGAATCTGGAGCTTGTGGGGAGATGATCATGGAGGATCATGAAGGAACGTATCAGAGATTGTGTGTGTGTGGTTGGGGGGGGTGGGGGGGCGGGTGGCAACGTTGTCACTGCATGGAAGTGGGAGGGGACTGCAGTATTCTGCACGGCTGCAACACCGCCTTCGTCCTGCGGGTGGCGCCTCTAGAGGACGAAAAAGAGAGAAAGGTAGAGGGCATGCAGGGGGAGGGAGATGCTGAACGAGTGCGAATTTGAGCCTGAGGCGTTCTCTATAGTGCAGCGGTGAAACACACTGCTGTGGGCGAACAAACAAACAAAAAATTCGCTCTCTCCCCCTCTTTTGGTTTTTACCTCCTTTCTCTATTGCGTTCTTTTTTTCTCTAACGCCCTCTTTTCCGCTGCCCTTCTTTCGCTCTCCCGCTATATCACCTTTACACACTCTCTTTGTAACTCCCTCTCATTCGTCCCTTTCTCCTTCCGCACTTCCCGTCTTCTCCATACCTGAGTCCTCTCCTGCTTTCATCCATTCTTCTGTTCCTCTTTTTTTCACGTCTCCATCCCATATTCATCTCATCTGTCCGTCAGTTTCTCTATTCATCTGTTCATCCCGCAGTCTCTCCCTCTACACCTCCATTGCTTTTCATATCTCTTTATCTTTTTATCTCATTTCTTCTTTCCCTCCACTTGTTATCTTCCAATTTTCCTTCTTCCCCCATTTAAGTTTTTATTCCTATATCTATCTATCTCTCAGAATCTCTCTCTTTTTGTCTTTCTCCCCCCATTCACCCCCCCCCTCTCTCTGTCTATTTCTCTACACACCTTCCACAGACATCACTCCCTCCATCATTCTCTCTCTCTCTCTTCTCTTTCTCAGTGTTGGTGTGATCGCACCCCTTATTATCTGTTTTCCCCCCATTTTTTTCCCTGTTTGATATTCTCTCGCTCCCACATCCTTCACACCGTACATGTAAATTCTTGCCTTTTTGCTCTTCCTCTTTCGTCCTTCTCCCTCCTCCATGTCCTCCTCCTTCTCACGTCATCTCTCTGCGCTATTCTCGCTCTTCCCCTCCTCCCCCCATCCTGCTCCCCTTTTATCCCCCCTGTCTCTCTTGGTTTTGCATTTTTGACATCATTCCGTCTCTCTGTATTTCTCTTTCTTTCTCTCTTTCTTTTTCTTCATTTCGCTTATCCCTCTCTCTCTTTTTATTTTCCCCGTTTTCCCTCCTCCCACTAGCTGCAGTGTTCACTAATGTAAAGTCGGTCCAGATATCTCTCGCTCTCTCTCTCGTTCTCCGTCGATCTATCATTTTCTTGCACTTCACTGATAACTAGTGTTTGCCTCTCTTTTAACTCACACACACACACACACACCCAGTAGTGCAGTGGTAGAGGACATGGTGAATGTCATCTCTGTTGTAAATGCTTGCTAATGAAACTCCTTCCTCTGTCTCTCATACACACACACTCTCTCTCTCTCTCTCTCTCTCTCTCTCTCCTCGTCTCCTATCCTATCGGTTCCTTTTTCATTCTTCTCTTGATTCCTTTCACATCCACCTCTGCCGCACATCCCAGTGGTCTGTTCAATCATCTATCCAGTCGATCCATCATAAATAGGTACAGTTAGAGACTAACACTCATCTTATTCATCGTACATTTACTTAGTCATCATTTATAATTCATCTAGGTCTGGATTTCTGCAAGGTGATCACTATAACACCTTCCGTAAGGTGTTTACTATAAAATCCAACATTGGCGTGTGACCACATTTTGTCATGTGACATAAACACCACCACCAACATATAATAATAATAAAAATATTTGCAATATTTCTCTCCGCTGTTGTACCATAGAAATTTCTCCACTGTGGGACGAACACAGCCTTGAACGAAACATTTAACTGTGCTTGTTAGGGCAAGTTTCACAATTCCGTCCTCTCAGAAAAAAAAAAACTACCAAGATGCCAAAAACAAGCCAAATAAATTCAGCATAGACAAAAGAAGATGTGGTTTTCTTCTCTCTCTCTCAGCATCGGCGTGGACAAACAAGCTCTCACATTTCTATATGTACTGTATGTGCAGACATTCCCTTTTATTTTTTTTATTTGTAAGAGAAATGCATCTGTATATCATAGACGCACCAGTTGACACTTACAATTTGTCTTAATTTTTGATTATTTGCTATGAAACAAGATAAAGAGACCACTGTTTTGCGCAACGCTTCTTCAGGCATTGAATATGTTTCTAAAGCAAGCATGGGGCAGCGTGATTCCATCCCCAGTGGGCTTTGAACGCTAATATCTCCATGGAGCTGAATAGGGCAGTAACGACACTGCCATGATTTCAAAAGGTGACCAAATGAACAAGGCATTAGTTTATCCAAGAAAAAGTAATATTAAAAAAAAAAAACATGGTAATGCAAAATACAGCGGTTCCTCGGCATACAAAATTAATCCTGCGAATTCTTGAGGTGAGATTTCGTATTGCAAAACGCATTTTTCCAGAGGAAATAATGTAAATGCAGATAATCTGTTATCTGTTCCAGCCACCCAAAGATATTACCAATATAACCAATTTCCAACACTATAATTATATTTTTGCAACAACAATTAAAAACAATCAAAACATTAACATTAAGACATGTAAATGAAGTAAAATGTGAAATGAATAGTAAGTTAAACCTTACTTAACCTTAATTTATGATTCGTCTTTTAAAAAACCAAACTCAAAGTGGCTCTGTTTTATTTTTGCTGACATACTTTATAACATTCTTGGGACCCATGGTGTTATGTCTTCACTAAATCTTGCACAAAATGCAAATAAGCTCACAAAAAAATATGTAAACTCACTTCTCTTGGCTTTCCACTGACGTAAACAAGATTTGTGCAGCTGCCAGAAGTACGCGTGTCCAGCTCAGTCGCTCATACGCTGAAAATGAAAAATTTTAGTAGAATTTCAGATGTATAGCGTTAGGATTGAGGATCTTGCAAGGAGAATTTTACAGTTGAAGATAAGATAAGCTTTATTGTCTATCCCAGATAGAGATTTTAAGAGTTTTAAGAGTTAGTCTCGACCAAGTAATTTTGATTGGACAAGATCCATTCCACGAGTGGTGATCAAGAGCTGAACAGCACTGTGTGATTTAATTTAATTTCAGTAATTTAATGTTCATCACTTTACCTCATAGGTGTTCTAATAACTTAATTACACTAACTATCGGTCACAGCAAGGGTGAAAGTAGGTCTGTATTGTCTCCAGTACTGTGGAGAGAGCAGCTGCCTGTCAAAACCCACATTCAAAAGCAGTCACAGAAGCACTTTCAGCAAGAAAACACATATTAATTATGGTAGTTCTGTTCTCAGTATGTAATTCTTGTCACGGCTTCATACCATGCTTCCTCCAAATACCAAGCATGATAAACAGAAAATTCCATCCATCCATTGTCTATACATTTGTTGGGTCACAGTCTATTCCAGGGAACAGGGCACAAGGTGAGGTGATGAGTCCCAGCGTAAATTATACACAACAGGCAATTTGAAATGTTAGCCGGCCTTCCCCTGATGCGTTTGGAGAGTAAACCATAGTACAAATAGGCATTCCACCAAGCATGGAAGATCGTGCAAACTCGTCACACACAGACCTCAGTTGAGATCTGAAACCCATCCCCCCCCCCCCTCGCCTTCACCCACTAGACGTGCAAGGCCACTGTACTAACCACTAAGCCACCTCATAGCCTAGCACCTATATTCAAATTTGTACTTCAAGTGGACAACACTTTCTTTGTGACCTTGTGTATTCCACATGCACCGCCTCAACCACCGATGCCCATGTTACAGATTTGTCTGATAAATATCGGCCCTAGATGGCGCCATCGGGGCTCTGCATGCACAGGCTTCATGAATTTCTCTAACCTGGGTTGGATAGAAATCAGACCCAGCCTGGTTCATGTTACTTGGTGATATCGCCGTGCTTTCCATCAAATCCTGAAATATTCCTCAGGATGTCGTGTTTGTCAAATCTCACGTGAACGCTAAAAATTAATCCACCTATTGATATCCTTTTATATTTGTTCGGTAGGATGCGCTTATCCTTGGCTAGTAGTCATGCCCATGAAAACAAGACATGCTGGACAGACCTTATATCAGAAGCGTCCTACCTCCCTTGCGTTTGGCCGTCCCAATCGATCCGTCATTCAAGTTCGCAAACTTTTGGCGCGGACCCAGAGATGGAAGGAAGTCTGAAAGAAGGGAATGAAAACTGGATAGGATAAATGAAGGCGATGACAGGATGATGGCGGGAAAGAGCAAGAGTTGAGTTGGACATGAGCAAATGATGCAAGAGAGAGAGAGAGCGCAGAGAGCGAGGTGGAAGCATGTGGGAACGGATCCTGAATGCAGAACCTGAAAGAAGGAGAGAGAGAGAAGTTAACATATTAGTTTGCATATGGGCAAACGGGAAGCACAGAGGTACCACAGTCGGCACTGCAGTGGCCGAGAGAGAGAGAGAGAGAGCAGAGGATGAAATGATAGAGCAACTCCAGCTTTTACTGCAGCAAAAAACTCATTCACCCCTCCACCCCAAACCCACCCCACCTCCTGCTAGTGACGTTAGTGCTGGAACGCTTTACTGCCGAACACATCTCTCTCTCTTTCTCGCTCTCTCTCGCTCTCTCCCCGCTTTTTTATTCACTTTACTGAATGACATTGTAATTCTGAACAGCTCTTGCTACCTACAGTACTCTCCGGACAAAACAGCTACAGTGCAGACTTACACTCAATGCCAGTGGATTCACATGCTTCATACCACAGTGCTCGATTTTAATTGGTCAAAAGGTGTTGATAAATTTTCTACAACGGCTGCTTATTTAGTTTCGGCTGTAAGTGTAACGTTAAATGTGGCAGCTGTGATCTTATCGTTCATGTTGTAACGCTGCAATCTGACGTTAACTAAGAGTAAGCTGTAACTGTAGCGTGGGTAAATACACAGCTAACAAAGGGGATTGGGTCGAGGTGGGAAAGTATGCGTGACGAGGCAGGACTTCGCAAGGACAAAAAGCGTGATGGGGGTGTAACATAGACAAATAAATCACAGGCTAAAAAGAGAATAGGTAAGTGTAATTACACCAATAACAGGATGAGGGGTGGGGCTCTGACATTAAAATTAAATAAAGCGCACATGTTCGAATAATCTCAATATGCAAACAAAATAGCTATGAAGTCAGAGGTAAAGCAGACACTGGGTTCTTGTTAATGAGGAAAGGACCATTTTTTGTTTCATTTCAACATTGAAAGTAATTATAAATCAATAAAAAAATTATTTTATACATTAGCACATACAATAAAATATTGCAAGCAATCCAGGACAGGTACTGTGCCAAAGTGCACCATACTGTCATTCATTATTTCCAAATTAACTGTTTTATTTTATATTGCAAATATTCTAACATGTTTAATGTATGTAAGTACCCTGCTTGGCCATTAAAAAAACTAAGGAGATTTGAAGTTACTGGAACTGGGTTAAGAACCCTTCAGCACATTATCAAAACCTAAAAAGAAGGGGAAAAAAGCTTCAGTTTGGTAGGGGGCATAAAGATTGGACTTTGAAGCAATGGAAAAATGTTACGTGGTCTAATGAGTCCAGGTTGACCCTATACCAGAGCGATGGGCGTGTCACGGTAACAAGGGATGCAAATAAAGTGGTGCATAGTGGCCACTGCACAAACATCTGGAGGCACTGCTAGGATCTTGGGTTGCTTCAGTTAGTCAGCAAAGTTATGTAGCAATAAATCAAAGTCAGCTGATGACCTGAATGTACTGAATGACCAGGTTATCACATACAGTAAGCGGTCTTTTACTTCCCTGATGGCACGGGCATATTCCAGGACTCAGCTTGTGAAAGAGTGGTTCTGGGAGTGTGAGGAATCACTTACACACATTGTGTCATAATCAAAGGCTAAAAGTGATTGAATGAAATCTGTGCATTGCTTTTTTTCTTTTTTTTTTTGACCAGGCAGTGTATGTATATGTATTATCTATCCATCTATCACTTTCATGGTGCTCTAACGAGTAGTCTGACGTTTGACCCCTGTTTAATGCCTGCAGTGCTCTGGTACCTCAGGTCAGTGTTGTGCAGTACAGTAGGTTGCCTTCCCTGCATTTTTGCTTTCAGCAGAAGACTATGAGTGACATCACTGTAGTGACGCCAATCATTTTGGGGAATGACATCATTTTATAGTCACGCTACGGAGCTCCAGGACTCTTATGCGGATGTTTTGGCTCTCAAAGCCTTAGAATTAGAGCGCATGTACAAAGCAAACCAATTAATTAACACACACACACACACACACCTCTGTGACAGACAGACAAGTGACATCAATAAACAATGCACTGTTATAACATCTTAAATAAATGTGTTCTTTAGATTCTCCTTCATTCTCCTAAAGGTTTTACAGTGAAAACCTACAGCAAAGCATTAGAGAAAGAAAAAGACTGACGAATGTTGGAAAGATGAATAAACACATTGATAGTTCATTAAATTGCCTATATAGAGAGAAAAAAGACAGATCGATGGAAAGCTCTACACCCAAACAAATAGACAGGAAGAATGGTAGACAGACAGACAGATTTCTAGACAGACAGCTAAAAACAGGGAGACATATGGAACAGTCTGCAGATAGAGAAAGTTGCAAAGATGGAAAGATTGACAGATGGAATGATGTGCTGACAGAAAGAAAGAGTCAGATGGAGACAGACAGGTATACGGACAGAAGGATGAAATGATCAGCACTGAGACACACAGACAGATCTACAGACAGAGAGGGAGACAGTGGAACGGTCTGCAGATAGAGAAAGAGAGTTGCAAAGATACAGTGGATATGCAGAACGATGGAAAGATTGACGGATGGAATGATGCGCTGACAGAGAGACGGATACAGGTGGAGACAGACAGAAAGATGGCATTTATCAACGCACACAGACTGAGACGGATACAGATATACGGACAGAAGGATGGAATGATCACGGCAGACACAGACAGTGTGAAGGACCTACAGACAGACAGGGATAAATATGTGTACAGAAAGACGCATAGACAGAAGGATCTATAAAAACAGACAGACAAAATAGTATACTAAATAAACTCTCTCTGTCTGTCTGTCTGTCTCTGTGTGTGTACATCTCTCTCATCCTCCGCAGACTCCTCCCTCTCCTCCCGGTTTTCACACCTCCCCCCACCCCCCCACCCCCCTCCTCTCTATGCTCAGCTCGGTGTGCGTGTCTTCGTTCCGAGGGCGCAAGGCGGGCAACCAGTCGTCCAACAAGGCATGCGGGAGCGCCGACATGCCGTGCCCGGCGGACAGCGAGCGCATCGTGATCAACTGCGGCGGCGTGCGGCACGAGACTTACCGCAGCACGCTGCGCACGCTGCCCGGCACGCGCCTCGCCTGGCTCACCGAGCCCGACGCGCCCAGCAACTTCGACTACGACGCGGCGGCCGACGAGTTCTTCTTCGACCGCCACCCGGCGGTGTTCGCCTTCGTGCTCAACTACTACCGCACCGGGAAGCTGCACTGCCCGGGGGACGTGTGCGGCCCGCTGTTCGAGGAGGAGCTCGCCTTCTGGGGCATCGACGAGACCGACGTGGAGGCGTGCTGCTGGAT
>JAQQZT010000033.1:3604448-3622322 GCA_030068275.1 Clarias platycephalus | reverse complement strand
GTAGAAAGAAATAAAAATCAGGAACCATCATGGAGTTAGAAAGTGTTCTAAAACTTTTGAACGGTAGTGTATATTCACCACACACAAACACAAACAAGTCTGCTTATAAAATACAATATGTGTGTGTGTGTGTGTTTTTTTAAACTTGTTTAACTCCTTGTGGGGACCTTTTGTTCAATACCTGCTTTGCGGGCACCTAAGATCTTTATGTTCTTTGACTTGAAACATTTCTCAAAAAATACATTTGTACATGAGCTACATCCTGAATATGTAATTTTCTTGTCCATGCTGCCGAGAGTACTGATTGTTTCATGCCATGTAGTTCGGAGGACACGAAAATGTTAGGACAGTGTGTGTTTATTTTTACTTGTTTAACTCCTTTTTGAGGACTTTTTGATCAATACCTGCTTCGTGAGCACCTAACATTCTCATGTTTTCTGAACTACATGCCATGAAACAGTCAGTACCCTGGGCACCTGGGACACATGATTACATATCCAGGGTGTAGGTCACGTACAAATGATTTTTTTTAATGACAAGACTGATGTCATATAGTGGAAATGTGCAAGGAGGATGTCCCATGCTTGTAAACTTCTTAGGTCGTTCTGGGCGTCATTAGCTAATTAATTTCAAACTAAGTACTTTGCCTAGCCATCGGGCACCTCATTTTACTTCAGAAGAATGCTTCTCTGCCGCCGTTTTATTTCTTTGTTTCGTTGGAATCTCTCTTTTTTATGACTGATATCAGTTACCCGGTGTTGAGTAAGAGCTTTTTATTTTTTTACTCACCTCGCATTGCCTGAACACATTTTGCCTCACCACATTTTAGCTAGCAAGTGCATTACAGTTATTTTCTCGCCTTGTGCAGATAGTACTGAACTTCTCATTCTGAGGTTTAAGTTTAAGATTTTAATTAATGGTTGAATTGGGTTATTTGAATCGTAGGAAGATGCAGAAGATCCTTCTGTCTTTATTTCTGCAGTCTTCAATTGCCACCAATAATTGTAGAATACGTCTCTCTCACAGACACACACACACACACACACACACACACACACACACACCCCTTGCTCTGGATATTAGAGTGGTCTGCTTCTGTGTAAGTGCTAATTACATGCTCAACACACAAGTGAGGATATGTGAGCACATGCGTTTGTGCTGGTTTGCCATTCGTATCCCAGCTGCTCTGCGATTGAATGTATGCAGCTGACTGAAGTAGTAACACAGTGTCCTAGTCTACACCAGGACCTTTAGTTTGGCTCTATCTACCGTGAGTCCCTCCTCCTCTTCCGTAAAGAATTTCTTCCTTAATCTTCTTCATTCTTTTTCAGCTTGGTTTGTGAGTGTTCATGGGTGATTTCTGTATTTACTTACAGTATACATTAAGATATATAGAGCTATATAATCACTGGTGGTTATATAGCTCTATATAGTCCTTTTCGTCTTCCACTCTTCCGCCTAATCATCTAAATAGTTTCTGTACATTATTGTATTGTTACTCTAAAATGGTAACAATCTGAAAGATCATAATACTCATATGCAAAACGCAGACCTGACAACCTTGACACATTTTACATAGGAGTTCTGCAGTTTAACATCGTAATATTTGATTATGATCTAACACTTAAAACATTCTCCAATAGAACTAATTGCGCTCTAGATCTGGAATAATTGACAGCTGCTTAGGAGTTTCGATGGTTGAGGTGTCGTAAAACACTTAAAGTAGTTAAGTAGTACTGCATTCTCCAGACTATAAGACTATAAGTATTTTGCCTTCTAGAAAATGTGGAAACATTTGTGAAATTGTTGTAGCCTGATTCTTTTATGATAAACCTGCTACTCTAGCAATGATGTTAATTTGCCTCTACATTCATACTATATAATAATTACCATATTTCTTCCTAATGAAGTTATACTTTTTACCATATGGGCATGCCACTTTTTTTTCTTCAAAGTGATGCAACTGGCCACTCGGAAGTTTAAATAAAGTTGGGGTTTGAAATGATTATATTATTTCCAACAGCTAATAAATTGTACCACTTTCAGTTGTGTTAAACATGTTCAACAAGAGCCGAGCCGAATGCTACTCTTAGCTACTATTCAATACAATTCAAAATCCACAACCAGCATTTTCATTTATTAGGTGTCAAGATTAACAGGAAAGTTTCCGTCCTACATTTTAACAAATGGCATGAACGTGTCATCATAATAACTTGTCATAATAATATAGAAAATTAAATAAGTGTTGTTGTACCATAATAACAAGTACATCTACATGTCATATGTGTCAAAGTAGATATTATTGAGGTGCATTTTAGATCTTGCAGCGACTTATTGTCTGGAAAATATGGTAATTTTTATTTTTAAATATCTAAATTTCTAAGGAATTCATGTTTCAGTACTTTAATGGTTATTTATTGATATCAATTCACACATTCCATTGTTCTTCCTTTCAAATGTTCATCTGCATGACCTTTGACCTCAGCATGACCTGTACTATGTGCCTTCAAATATTAAAACCAGTCATTTAGGGTGTAGCAGGTATCATAGCATTACTAAAGCTTGTAATACAGACAGTTTAGGCCTTCTTGAGGTTAGCCTGTTTAACTGTGGCTAGGCTAGCCCACAGAGCCTAACTGAGTGTTTAAGTGGTTTAGAAGACTAAGAGTTTGTTCAAAAGAGCTCTCGTGTTACAAGCTACACCTCTTTACGTGCTAAACACACCACTGCTAGCAGTCTTGGTTTGCGTTCTGGTCGAGCCCAGATCAATAGAATTTAATTGTGGGTAATACAAACCCTTTCCATATTTAACTGCCTGCAGATCAATACAGACATGTTGCTGGAGCATCTGTAAGTTCCCAGTGTACTGTACATATGGCCTTCATAGAAGTGCACAGCCATGACCTAATTATGAACGTGTTCATGAACATTTACATGATGTCTAACCAAATGTCTGTTTTTTTTTTTTTTTTATGTATTCAGTATGCTAGGATAATTCAAAGATGAGTGATACATATGAAATAAAATATGAAATAAAATATGGTTAATATTAATGTGCTTCCATAAGCCTAAATTCATTCAGATTGGTAATTACGCTGAGACAGTTTTTTACAATGCTAGTTTCTTATGTAGAACGTTTGTTAAAAGTTCATACTTTAGCCAGTGCACGATAAATTAGATGAGTTATATTCTAACTTGACCAATTATGTGTTATTAATTAATTTAGTTGGTAGCTTAACCATTTTGTACAATGCTAGGTCTTGTTTTCGGTTGTTCAGTACAATGATCGTTTAACCTATATAAATTAATGCAAATTTTCAGTAATTGTTTTCTCTAAATCTAGTTTATGGTTTAGCCTGTGTATAGTAGCGTAGCGTTGGATTTTGATTTAACCTGTTTTCTACAGTGTTAGTAAATCCTTGAGGCTGTTTAATGCTAGGTAATTTGGCAATTCTAATTCAATGGATTAGATTTGCATATTAATGTTAACTCTTCTACAATGCTAGATCGCGGTTTAGCCTGTTTATATTACTGCTAGGTTTTGCTAACCCTTTCTTTATAATTTTATTAATAATGTTTAATGCTAGGTTATGGGTTAAAACATCGGTTCATGGTTTAGATATTGTACAATGTTATAGTTCATAGGTAAGCTATTTTTTAAAATAAAAACGTAATAATCATTTTCTAATAAGAGCGGCAATCTACAGAATTTAGATGAGCTGCACCATACCAACAAATTAGTGAAGCGAATCATCTCTGTCAGGCTGATCTTAAAGGTCATATGTACACCTTATATAGCAGGATGATAACTAAATATGTAGAACATTAGATAGTGTTAAAAACTGGTTTTGATGTTTCTGCAAGCCCCCCCCCCCCTGTCATTCTCCCCCCCCAACCTTTTTTCCCTTCATGTCTTTCACTGTCCATTGCTCATTATTGCTCTCCACTGACTAATACTCATGTCATTCTCCATCCATCTCCAGGCCGCCAATGCAGTGCCAGTATTTCTTAGGTGTGACTTTGGGTAGGTATTTAATATGATCATATTGTACTTAACTGTGTTTATTGAATTCAATACAACCTATTGGTCGGTATTTGTCATATAAACCGAATGTTTTGGGAATTTGCTATTATTTACTGAATTATATATGTGGGACAATAGTCAATAGTTGATTATTTTCCTACAACAGAATACTCAGAAGTGGTTTATTTTTCCCAATTACACCATAGTGCTTGCATTTGTATATTACATGTAAAATTTTAAAAAACATTTTTTTCTATATGGGTAGGTTGGTATAAGGTAACCATGCCAAAAATGTTTAAGATGCATTTAATATGAAGGTGGTTCAAATACTGGCCTCACCTCCATTTTCTTAGAATATCTGAGATATCTAAGATTTCTTACACTATATCACTCACTCGTTCATTGTCTTTTTCTCTTCACATTACCAAAAACCTCATTTGTTTAGTCTCACACTTTGCACTTTTGACTTCCTGCTATGTGAAGTTTACCAAAAAAGGATATGCACACAGGACAATCATTATCAAGTTAACTTCTAAGATTTTAATCACAATCATTTGAAATTAGGGGTGTAACCGTATGCATGTTTAAAATGTGGTATTGGGAATGAATACAGTCCTACTAGCTTTTACTAGTGCTGGGTTAACTATTATTAACTATCAGTTAAATATTAAAGGATATTTATAATATTTAAATATCACTTCCACAGCTGGAATATTTATTTGGTACTGTACAGTTATGAAAGATAGATAAATGAATCCCTAAATAAGTTGCAAGGGTGAAAAATAAACCCAGTACACAGAGTTTCTGTGAAACGTGGTGGTGGGTGCATTTGCATATGTCGTTAGTCAATAACTCACGTGAATTCATCATTGGTCCTGTGGTTGCTAATTAGTGTTGGTAAATGTATATGACCTTGTTTGTGTTTAGTAGTCCTTGATTTAGCGTGTGTTCAAGTTTCTCCATATATATTTCAAAACTTTTCACACTGTCTGTTTAAGCTGCAGTAGTGCAATGAGAGAGAGAAAGAGAGAGAGAGAGAGAGAGAGAGAGAGAGAGAGGAAATATAGAGCTAGAGAAAAAGTCTGATTCCTCCCCAACACACACACACACATTCAATGATGCACAGCACAGGATGACATAACTGACTGAATTGTTTCTCGATCATTTGTGTGATGAAGGGTGCGTTTTTCTCTACATGGTTCCCACGTTATTAGTTTCTTTCCACAGCCAGTGTGTGTACATGTGAACAAGTGTTTATTTGTGTGTGTCTGTGTGTGTTTGCATGTGTCCTTATCATCTATTTTAAAGAGGGAACTCTTATCCTTTTCCTCATGCTTTCCAGTTAACGCACACTCTTTCCAGCTAACACACACTCTTTCCAGCTAACGCACACCAGAAAAAAGAGAGAGATTGTGGAAAAAAAGAGAAGGGGGGGAAAAGAATGAAAAGTGGGTAGAAAGAACCTGCTTGCACTTTTGCTTCAGTGTCTGGTCATTTAAGCCCAACCCGGGTGCGGTCATAAGCCTGACGTCAGATGTTAATAACTATGAATAGTGTACTGTGAGATTCAATGGGAATCGTTCTTTATTTGCTAGTTTTGTCACGCTTATGATAACCTGACGAAGGTTTTATGACCACACAGTCAAGGGAAGTGTGATTTAAAGAGCTGTTGGAGGTGGCCAAGGTGTCGACAAGTACATCACAAATGATCAAAAGCTAATTTTCTAGGAGAATTTTGGTTTTAAAGTGTGTCCCAAACCCTAGTCTAGGAAAGGTGTTCAAAAAAACTCAACAACTAAGAACTTTGTTCAAAAGTAAAGGAAAAGTCATTAAACAAAGAATATGGCAGAACCAGGTAACAAACTAGAGAGAATGAGTCTCTATCCTGAATCGAGCCCAGGATTGATCCTGGAGGTGTGAAAAGCACCCAAGGTGGTCGTAGTCCTCAGCGCTGTTCGGATTTACAGGGTTTTTCTGGTGTAAAAGTATCTGTGTCAAGCTGGCTGAAAGCACAGCATCATTCGTTTGCTATTGGAAAGTATAGAATGGAAACTGCGAATCAGTTATAATTGTGTCGCTTACGAGACAACAAACAAATCTCAAAAATGGCTGATGCTTTTCCTTAGAACACGAACTAGACATGACTTCGGGACATACTCTTAATAGTTAATGAAGATACTCGACGCACTCGTGGGCTGCTGACATCACCGCAAAATGGTGGCCATGGTGTCCTTGACGGCCTCCAGCAGCAAAGTAAGGGCTCAGGCGTGCTCTGAAACTAGACCTCGCGTGCCACTCTGTCTCCAGTTGATTGAAACACATGCTGTATATAACTTCCCCTGTGGGAGACATGATCTTTTCCCAGGAGGTGTTTCCTTCAGCTGATAGAGTTGCAGAAGTGCTGTAGTCTATGAAGAATTGTGTCTTGTGGTGGATATTATGGGATGAAAATCTATGACGTAATTCATAACTCGCCTTTTCTTGTTTTGTCCTGTCTTGTCCTGTGTGTATGTATGTGCGTGTGTGTGTGTGTCTCTGTCTCTTCTTAATGTCTTCCCTTTATTTCAACATTTGTTTGAGTTCTCCTCATTTCATATATCTGCTTTATAAACTTTTCAACTTTTTCGGTTTTGTTTTCTCATCCATTTCTCACTAACTCCATCCGAACTTACTCATGCATCCATTCATTCTGACCCAAAAAACCCCCCTAAAAACTTTAACTACTAACTGACTAATCCAACCCTTAAAACCTTCTATAAACTTCGATCGATAAAACAGCAGCCACAGGCTATGAGAAATCTCGTAGCTTGAACAACATTTCGGGAATGGCGGGGTCGTCGCTGCGTTTGACCCCGATCACCGGCGCGCCCTATGACCCCTACGAGGCCCCGGGACCCCTGCGCCGCTGCCGCTCACCCATCCCTTCCATATTGTAGAGTGAAAGAGCTACAAGAAAAGTGATAGAAACTCAGGACAGGGGAACAGGAAGAAAGAATGGAGGCCAAGTGGAACTCAGTGGAAGCAATAACCACCAATAACTATTCTGAACGTAGCGAGCTCTTCCTCCATCCTCGTCCACTCAGCTTCAGGTGCATGTGTATAAGTAGTGCTGAGAGAAGACACCCTGTGTTATATTTAGTGAGATCAGTGTGAAGGTTTGATTGAAACTAGCTAGTAGGAATATTATGTGGGGGCCTAGTTTCACACTAGCAAGTGAAAAGTTGCTTGTGTTACTTGGCATCATTTGCAGACATGCAGTGAACGCTACTCTTGTGGCTATTGCGCAGTGTGTCCTTGAAAAATGGTAGTATCAAAAATGTACAGCTGATAATTATTTAAACATTAATGAACTCACAAAGTAATCAGGTCACATGCTAGGTTTTGTACTACAGGTTAGCGAAGCAAGATTTACTTTTCTTTGTAATTTATCTTTATACATTTATTGAGTTAAGATGAAAACAAAAAAAAACAAAAAAAAATGTTGAGAGTCAAATAGTAAATGGGAAGATTGGATTAAGATCATTAGCTTCTGTATTTTTTGTAAAATTGAGAAAGTCTTAATTTTAAAAGATATTTGTCACAAGAAATTGTCACATAGTGACATAGTTCTCACTTGTGGCTTTGTCGCTAGCTAGTGTGAACCTAGGGTTATTAAACCATATACTGTATGTGATTGTGAATTATTGAAGTAACTGTTATTCTCATACCATAGTGCGACTCAAGGAAGCAGAACGAAGCTACCTTAGTTCCTGACATTTCACTAACCACATATGTCATGGGACTGAATAATACTCACTAAACACATTAATGCAATGAATGCATCCATGAGTATGCACTAGTATAGGGTCTTTATACAAGCAGGTTTAGAAAAAGGTTGAATTTATTATATATGCATTAAGTAAAAAGAAAAAAAAAACTATGAGTGGTTTCATTTTATAATAATACTGATTATCTTAACAAGAACATAAAGTAATAATATCCACCATGTTTTATTTTTATTTTGCCATGATCCACATTGTTACATTCACATAGAATAAATTTAAAGTAGGATATATTAGTAAAGAGATGCTGCTAGTGGAGCTACGTATTAATTCACATCATTATTTTTTAATTTATTCTTATCACATATTAATATTATTAATGATTTCTGTTCATTCATTGCAATTTTTTTATTTTCTTATTTCTGCGTTTGTACAATCTAAGAAAAATAATGCCCGTAAATAATCAAACTGCAAAGTACAAAGCAATTTGGGCATGAATTCTCTTATATGTTTTAACATTTCCACTCCATTTATTAATGTATGCAATTGAAGAAGGAATCATTTTGATCTGGAAAAGTACAAGACCATTTCTAGTAGATAGATATGCAAAAAAAAAAAAGTGCAATATACCATTCATGATGCTGGAAACGTCAATCATGCACATATCTTTTTTTTATTATTATTATTTATGATTTTTTTTAATTTTATGATCATGTGTATGAAAAAGATTTGGAGATTATTATATGACTACTGTAGTACTTTCCTGATTTGTTGGTCCTGTCCTTGTTAATGTCCTGTTGTTATTGTTGTTGTTGTTGTGGGTTTTTTTTATCTACTTCCAATGTATTTTAAAGATGATTGTTTTTATTGTTAAAAACATTCCTTTTTTCTCAGTGTTTCATTTGTATATGATATATACACAAGTGTTAACTATATGTGTATCGTTTTGTTAGATAGAAAATATTCAGGTCTATTGGACCAAGTGCTTCCAGAATTTCAAAGGAGGGGAAAAATGACAACAAAGCCATTTCTAAAAAAAAAAAATGCTTCCTTGGAATCAGAAAAAAGAAAGTAAAATAATATGTTGCAATAATTGCAAATAATATATAGTTAGTTAATTGTATATTAGTACTAAATGTTGCTTAGTTTCTTAATGGAGACTCAGCCCATTGTTAGCATCCATAAAGGAGCCATTTTGTTTTAAACATGGCACCTGTCGTTGCAAAGCTGGGTCAAGAATTCTGAAAACTAGAACGTAATGATCATTGCATGTAATTTTAATTGTAGGAGTAAATCAGGGCATATGCCAAATGCTATGATTAAATAAAAGGGTTCTTTTAGAATTGACAGAGACATCTATTGAAGAACATGTTTGGGGAAATGGGGGGGGATTGGTTTATTTTAAGCATCTGAAACTTTTTAGCTTTGTAGACGTTTTCAAGTTCAAAGTCTCTTTGACTGGGAACCAATCATGTTCTAATGTTTTGCTAAAATGTTCCAAACCTCTAAAGTTTTAGAGGAAACCTCTAAAGTTTTAGATTCAACTACTACTACTGGATTCAAGTTTTACTTACGCAATCGTGGGAATCATATTTACAGTTGCTTTGAGTTCATGTTCTAATGTTACAACAGATTTCTCTGGCAACAAATTTGGCAACTTTTATTTTATTATTTTTAGAGATCGGGGAGTGGTTTATATTCTACTAAGAACACTATGATGAGATCTAGCATTTGGGACAGAGATACTGTGACAGATTCAGGAAACACCCTTGTGTGTCTTATGGGTGATCTCAAGATGCTCCTGGTGCAATAGTGATTTCTTTCAGAGCTGCTCATGCTCCATTTAAATAGGAGTTTTTAAGAAGTCTAGCCCATAAGTGCTCCAGAGGCATTTTTATTCACTAACAAAATCCATTACTTATTAAACAATAATATGATTAGCCAGGGAGGAGATCAATAACAACCACCATTTCTCCATTTACCATCCAGTCAGTGTCCACTTGTATATCTATATATATTGTCCTGTTGTTGTAGTATGTAGTTGTACAAATGTTTTTTTTTTTTTTGAAAGTGTAGAGAATTTGAAATCTCAACTTTTTGTGTAGTGTGTGTTCCATTTTGTTGTAACTGATACAACACGATCAGGACACTTTCAGACAAATCAAACATATTTGTTTTGAAAATGTAAGCTCCCTCTATGAGGCTACTTTTAAGCTGCTGTGTGTTATTTGAAAAAAAGACGACAACAACAACATAAACCACTAGCTAGATTTAACTAGCTTCACCTGCCAACTTTGCTGTACATACCTGTATCTACACAATATATGTGAAAACCCATTAAAATGATCTATACTGTATCTGTCTCCCTGTATGTTGGTTATTCTCTTATCCAAATGTCTGAATCGTGTGGCGTTTGTGTTGTGTAGAGTTTTGTTCATGTTTTTGTTGTGTGTTTTTATGTTATGTTGGTGTATTCTTTTGCATACAATACAGTTTTGAAAAATACAGTAAATCGATGCTGCACCTGTACACATCGTACAGGACTGTGCCAAAGTCTTGAGCCACCCCTATTTCTTGATATTTTGCTTCCAAAGAGTCAGAACTTTCTTGCATATTTAATGTCTCTTCAGGCGTCCTGACAGTCTTTTTTGGCTCTCATTTTCAGTCCTGTTTGTAGTGTGTATTGCTGCTGTGTATGTTAGATAAACTTTCTAATTTTTTACTTGTATTGAAAACATTTGTTTCCATGTCTTTAATCTACATAATTTCATTTCATTTAATATGAAGAAAAGAGGGGTGGCTCAAGACTTTGCACAGTACTGTATGTACACTGACTAGTCATTCAAACATACAAATATGTAAATCAATTTTACTTAAACTTTATATATTTTAAGATACATTCCTTGAGATGTAATACATTGACCTAGGTAATGCAGGTAAAGTTTACACAGAATTCACAGATAGATGTTGATTTTCATCTGTATTGTTTTCCCAAACAAAAAAAAATGTAGAGACAAACACAAAAAGACAAACCAATCACAAATGATGAAAATGTCAGCACATTTTTGTTAAAGATGTTCTACTTGAGAACCACCAGCATTCCCGATTCTTCTTGAGTTCTCATGGCCTCTTTCAGTTTGTGTTTACAAATCATAAAGTGAATCCAGTAATACACGAATGATATAAACTACAGTTAATAGTGAATTATCTGTTAACAGAACTTTCGCATGCTTAACTTTTACCACCATCGACAGGTAAAGCCACCCCAGCTTTCTACTGTTGTCCGTTTTAACTAATAAGTTTCCTTTTATGAGTGGTTTTTAATTGTTTAATGACAGTATTGAATGTATCTGGGGTGGATTATTCCATTCTTGTCATTTAAAAAACATTTGCTAAATATCTAAAAAGTATTTTTTCTGTGATTTTTTACACTACAACATGGCATGAAATTCTAAGTACAACAACGTCATCAGTGATAATATTAGTCCGTAAGTTGAAGTGCTGAGCATTTTTTTACAGGACTGGAGTTTTACACCCCTTTAAAGATACATTACAAACCTGTGTGAAGTGCATGTGTTTTATGTATAATGTCGGCTCAATATGTTTGTGTTTTTATTTCAAATCCTTTTTTTCTTCTTTTTTACAACCAATACCTATAACTTTCAAATAGTTTATTTAAACTCAACTTCTTATGTTGCCATTTAAGGTTAAAACAATTTCTAACCAACTTCTTGTTTTTGCTTTTGTCCACAGTGTTAAGTTTCTAGCATTCACCGATTCTTTAAAGAAGACACAGTTAGGTGTTGTTTTCTGAGTTTTACGGACGAAGGCGCATCATCCAGATGCGACACCTGAGGAATGTTGGTTTGACGAGAAGAATTGCCCAGAAAGACAAGGAAAAATAAGCGTCTGAGGCTGGATCTTCACACAGTAACCAAAGCAACCTCTTGGAATTCTGGACCCATTCCTCGTTCTACCGAAAGTCTTCTTAATGCAGCGAGACACTGTACGTTGAGAAAAGTGACACGTAACAAAACAAAAAATTCTAAACAAAACAAAAAAAAAACATTCCATAATGCTTTGTGTCTGCCGTATAAGATCAAAACACCAGAAGCTCCAACCGCCATGTCACAGAGCCCTGAGTGTGCATTATTCTACAATTGAGAATGATGGACCAAGCTAGATTATTCATGTAGCATCTCTGCTAACCCTTTGTAGCATTTGTTGGTGGAGAATCCTCTCCAACAATTTTTAGAGACTTTGATATTCATTAACTGTTTGCACACACTGACTAATAATGACTTAGTCACGCACAAACCTTTATCATTTTAGCATTCCAGAGGAAAGTGTCGTCGGCATATTGTCCTGTGTAGTCGTATATATACATATATATATATATATATAAATTTAAATATATTTTTTTTAAGTTACATGTTTATTTCAAGTGGAACTTTTTATAAAAACCTACCCGTACCTTGTACATGTACCCATACCTGTTTTCAGTGTTAGAAATCGGACTTGTTTTATGATATGAGTTGCTATTCTGACATGAGTCTTCCATTTTTTCCCATCAGTTCAGAAAAGGCAACTTATAATCATTTAGTCCACCAAACCAAAGCCCTCCTCCAAGACCAAATAAAGTCCAAGATTGGTTCTATAGTTAAAGTCTGTATTGCCAACCAACAAGATTCCCCTTTTGACCATGATCACTGGTTATCAGGTGTAGCAGGACAGCTAAGGCTCTTAAAACCCTGCCAAGCTTATTAGGTCTTTCTTTAGTAAGACCCATTCGTGATTCCCTTCCTTGACTGTCTTTGCTTAGGACTATTCCTTGATTAAAGGGGGGAAAAAAAACAGTGTAGTAGTAGAGCTAAAGCTGCCATAGTGAATTCATGTGCACATCGTCAACACTTGACTGACACACTGCCACATCATCGACGACTGCTCGGACCAACTACGTGTGCATGCTATCCTTTTACTTGTTTAGAGATTATTGAATTGTTTGGAGGTCTTAAGGGTGGTATTCTGAAGCTCCTATTCTCCCTTTCACTCTGTCTATTATGTCCTCCATCAAGGAAATTCATCTTCAAGGAGGTTGAGGACTTTGTTAAAAAAAAATATATAAAATGGGAGGACTAATGTACAAAGTAGAACAAATATATATTTTGATAAGGGGTGGGAGAAATAACTGAAGAGCAGTTGTGCACAAGAATCATCCACAGAAACAATGAACCGGGGATTTTGGGGGGAAAAAAAAAAAAAGGAAGAAAGATTCCTTGGACACCGCAACTGCTTCCCTGATTAACAGCAGGATTGAAGAGACTAACAAAAAAAATAAAAAATTCATTAATTGAATAAGAAATAAAGAGCTTCTGAAATGAAGGAAGCAAGAAGACTGGACAATACAAGAGTGGAGAGCAACAAGAGAAAATGCAAGGACAAATCTTAAAACAAGGATTAAAAATAAGAAGAGAAAAAAAAATGCTTTTTTTTTTTTTTTTTTTTAACTTTGTTTACCAGCATGAGTTCTTTGCATGAGTATTTTCTGCAAGCCCTTAGTTGAAGTGGGGGGGGGAGGTCTAGGAATACAAAATAAAAAAAATTCTAATAATTATTACAATAAAAAAAAACTATCAAATAAAAAAATATATGCAATGAATATAAAAAAGAAAATTATATTAAGAAGAGCTATATTTTGTTTTGAAATAGTAAGAAAAATGTGAATAAATATCAACCTATATGTATAACTGCAAGATAAACTTTTATTAGTCCGAAGGAGAAAGAGAAAGAAAAAAAAACAAATTTAGAATTAACACAGAATTCTCCTTCGCTGCTCATTGCCCCGCTTATTCTAACTTGTCTGTTTTCCACATTAATGTCACTCGCTCACAGATGCACATTTTGCAGGCATGAGTGTGTGATCTGTTGTATGGTATGATGTGCTGAGAGTTTTTTTTTTTTTTTTTTCATTTTTAGCTTCTTCTGTAGCCAAAGTGGTGCTGATTCTCAAACCTTCTTTTAATCCAGCCACTGTTTTTTTTCCCAGCTTGCTTTAAGGCAAATATTAAGCATCTCATTCTCAGTCTGAGTCGAGTCAATGTGGCAATAATACCAACGACAATAATAGTAGGAATACTGTGGAGGTTGTAGCTGGACAGAAAAAAAAACAAGGCTGTTATGGGAGATTTTCTTTTTATAGACAAGAGTTTGTCTAGTCTCAGGTGAAAAAAAAAGGAAGTTGGATGCCTGTCTTGGTTGTATTTTAGTCTACCTGTCTGTCTGTTGTTTATTTAATTTTTTGTCAGTCTCTCTCTTTCTCTCTCTTTCTTTCGGCCCGAGTACGATTGAATTAAAATCATGAAGGTTTTTAGGAAAAACTTAAGCAGCAATACTGAAATCGCACAAGAGAGTCAAGCTAAAGGCGTAATTCCTTCTTTACAGCCTTTCATCAAAAATTCTTCCAGGATCTTTAGAGGTCTTCCGATGCTGTCCTGCTTCGAGCCAAGTGCGATGAATAACAGAAAGTCAGTGACCCGAATCATAACTGTGTCTGCTTACAGCCAGAATTGGCAAAAGATAACAACATGAAATGTCATAGTGAAAATGGTATATAATTATTTTTTAAAGATTGAATACAGTAAGTCTGAGGGATGAGTGTGGAGGTCTGGGAAAACCCATCGGATGTCACTGCAGTCAAGTTCAAGTGACCAAAAATTGCATATTGTTTTGGTCTTTTTTAAGCACCTTTAGGAAACATGTACACATGTACAACCTGAACATAAAACATTGATTGTTAATCTTACATTCACGCTAGCTCGTGCGGCTTGTACATTTATATCTGGTTGCACCACGTCAATGTGAACTCATTCCAAGTAGAAACTAAACTGTGAGGGGGAACTGAAAAAAACAGTCCACACTTTAGTAGACTATTTTGAGACGTCAGTTGGATTTGTCTATTTATACCTCATTAAAGAGTTGAAAACCTATTTGAACTATTTACGCAGAAAATGAATTGTCTTTTTGTTAAAGATAGTTATTTGTATTAGTTTCTTGGTTAGTTTAATTAATAATTATTAGCATTGATTTTAGCTCCAACAAAAAGTTGTTTTAATGGATTGTTTAAACAATGATTTAAAAAAAATCTTTAATTAAAATAGTTTGACATGATAAATTTCCAACAAATAAATGGATAAAAAAATTTTTTAATAGAAATTAATACAAATTTGTCACAAATGTTTCCCAAACAAAAAATGCATTTAGTCACATGATCAGGGCTCATTATAATATTTGAGGTAGAAAAACGGATGACAGGGTTGAAAAGAAAGAAATGCAAACAAACAATAATAGATTCCCAAAAGCAGAGAATTATTATTATTATTATTTTTTTTTTTTTGGCAAAACTTCCCGTTTTGGGCAGATGCCTCAAGTCATGCACATTTCTAAACAAACAAATTTAAACATTTATGTCTGTGTTGTATTTATTTTTATACCTTTATAGTCCCCAAAAATATTTTGGTCATGTTTGATTTTCAAATTTTTATATTAATTTGTTTAAAAAAAGGAACAAAGTACAGTTTCTGAAGTAAAGATAAGAGTTTCATGCACAGTAAACACCATGCATTAATCAATCTCTCTTTTTAATTTTAGGTGTTTTTTTTTTACTGGTTGCGGTGGCATACAAAAGACAAGAAACCTTTTTGTAGTTCAGTTCACGAAAACCTGATAATATCATAACCTCAACAGGGTTTTCCTGGTCCACACACACACACAAAAATAATGTTTTGCCTGGAATTAACGCTCTCTTTAATTTTGACCAAAAAAGTTGGTGAATCAATGTTTCTGTTAACGTTATCATCTGTAATACAATTGTAGCTTATGGTTATAGGATGTAGCCTAATTCACGTTTCTGTATTTTTAGAAACAGTGCATCATGGACTGGGCAGATTTGCCTGTAGCTTAAAACTCACATGGTGCAAGCGTGATTTGGAATCAGGCCCGGATCACGTGTGTGAGTCAAATCAATGGAAAAAAACGGTTTAGCAAAAAAACACGATAATAAGTAGCTCAAATGAACTGTTTAAAAAGAAATGTTACCTGAGTTTGTTTTTTTTTAAAGATTTTTGACCTTAAACTGTAGCAGAGCGGTCTCTTTCATTCCCAGTAGCAACAATTACGTTTTTCGTGTGTGCATTTGTGTGTACCCTGTGTGTATGTGTGTGAATGTGCGTAGCTGTAAATTACACCAGAGTGGACCGAATGTATTACATTTATTTTTACATTCCTTAGCTGTGTTCTTAAAATTAGCACAATGCTGCTGAACAAAGTGTTAAAAGAAAAAGAACGAGGTATGGAGAGAGAGACAGACAGACAGAGAGACAGACAGATGGAGCAGAGAAATAAAAAGCACAAAAGTGGTATTAAAGGAGAATGTGGCGAATGTTAAAGAACACTGTGTGTTTCAGACTGCCAGGTTTTAAGATGCTGCTATGAAAGAAAATGTATGTGTTTATTTACTGTATATATGCGTGTTAATTTATAGTACCAGTCAGAAGAATGGACGGGACACGCCCACAATAGGTTTTTAGACACACAAAAGAAAAGAAATTAGATATTTTAGAATTTGAAATCCTAAAAACAGAATTTATGATGTTTGTGATATTTCTGAGTGAAATTAGCTCCGCCCTTTGCTGAAAAAGAGATTACGTGAGTCGATGATAGAAAGGGGAGGGGTTTAACAGTATTTTAATTGTAAGTGCAATGCCGCTATAAAACTTACAAACAACCTTTGTGGTGTTGTTTTACCAATTTGTCCAGACTTCTGTTAGGTACTTTTTATGCATGTTTTGTTTTTATGCTTTTTTTTAACCTCCCATTAGAAAACCTTTAAAATCACCCATATGTGTGTTTTGTATACGTGATCAAAATTCACTGATTCATATTTTCTATATTTCAAAAATCAGAATATTGTCTAATTCTGCAGTTTTTTTGAGGGTTTGTTAATGTCCCCTCACAGAATGTGTTTAATTGTGATGCATTTCAAAGCAGCAACACGTTAAACGCACACACACGCGCTTGCAAGCGTGATGCATACCCTTGTGTAAATGCATTCATTTTTGTTTGCATTAAGGGATGAGATGGATTTGTCACAGATGCAAATGCACATACACACAAACACACACTTCCTTTGTTGAAATGTTTTCTGTTTATTTATTTATTTATTTCATGGGGGTTTCTTTTTTGAAACCTGTTTCTTTTTTGTCTATCATGTTCCTTTCCGTGCCTGCGATTATATCAGCTGAATCAATCATGGTTTTCTGTGTGTACTGATGTGTTTAATTTGATGTACTTGAATTACGGATATGCAATCTTCGCCACACTGACCACTGCCAGCCCAATCGACATGATCAGTAATTAAGACGATTAAAGTAATTAGTAACCATGTTGTGCTTTTCTTGACGTGTCTAATTATGTGTGAACGCATGAGTATTTGCTTTAAATGCCACGTTTATATATGGGTTTTTGTAAGATTTCTGAGGGAAATCAGTCCTAATTAGGAAATCATTCCTAATTCCTAAAATAGTCAAATGTTAGCTAGCATCATATGCCTTTATGCTAATCGCTAGCTGTCACAGAACAAACTACGACAATTAATATTAGCATCAGATTGGATCGAATTAAAAATTTACATCAAACTAAAACCAAAAATACGAATGAAATCTTCAATTTGACGTAAAAAAAATAATGTATTCAAGTGGGATTTTAAGGACTTAAATATCAACATTTCACCAATTTCCTGTCCAGAAGTCATCACTTCCTGTACAATTGGCTACTTTTTTTGAATGCTACATTATATGGACAAAAATATTTGGCCAAACCTGCAATGACATTCTATTGGTCCCTCCATACAGCTTCCACTCTTCTTAGAAGGCTGTCCACAAGATTTTGGAGTGTTTCTGTGGGAATTCGCTGCTATTCAATTCAATTAAATTTCATTTGTATAGCGCTTTTAACGATTGTCATTGTCGCAAAGCAGCTTTACACAATCAAAAGAATTATTTAAGTTTGTATGGAATGTGAATGTGTATGAAT
>JAQQZT010000033.1:3547094-3564617 GCA_030068275.1 Clarias platycephalus | reverse complement strand
TGTGTGTGTGTGTGTGTGTGTGTGTGTGTGTGTGTGTGTGTGTGTGTGTGTGTGTGTGTGTGTGTGTTTGTGTGTTACCTGTTTGATCGTGATGGCAGGTCTCCAGTCTTTGTCCTCCTCTAAAATGGAGAGACACACTGTGCCTGACGGGTACACATTCGGATGAAACAGGGGCGGCTCGAATTTACCTGAGAGATAAAAATAAATAAATAAAAATAAAGACTTTTTTTTTCTTTTTAGGTTCTCAAGGCTCTTATGACCTTTCCAGCATTTTATTTCTTACTTATGAGTAAAAGACAGGTGAATATAATAGCGCTGGGCAACATGACCTCGGATCAATACCATGATTAATTTAACATTTTGCCTCAATTATGATTAATGAGCATAAATTTATTTATGGATTTATTTTCTGCCCTCATAAGTTAACTGACTGAAGGTTTGTACTGTAAATATGCTCAACTATTAAACCCGAGATATTTTTGAATTATTCATTATTGGGCTTTTAATTCACAGAGAGGATGTGGTGGAGTCATGTGACTACACATGCAATAGTATGTTTAAAAAGGACAGCACATGAACACACTGAGGAAAGTATTAACAGTTTAAATAATAAAAAAAAAAAATGTATACAGGCAAATTTACACTGATCAGAGGTTCTGAATAGTCACTTAAGTGAACCACGTGCTGGTGCCGGTCCAGAGCCAGTTTAACAGCAAACCTCCTAAGAAAAATGCTAGCAGCTAACACATCAACAGCAGCGGCGGCAGCAAACTTCAACATGGCTTTGCGAGAAGTTCTCCTAGCTTTGTCATTATTAATAAGAATTTAAGCTCCCCATTGTATAGGAGTTAGGGTTAGGGTTTTAATCGGTCGTGAAAATACCTCTCAATTATTTTAAACAAACAAGTGCGTGAAACGTACATTTCGGAGGGGATGATGGGTAATCGTCTTTGAAGAGCATCCTTAACTTAAATAGACCTCCTTCCCACGGAGTCTAGAAATAGACATAGAAAAATAACCCAAGCAGAGAAAGGAAAATTAAGGTTAGTTAGGTTTCATCAAATTAATTTTAAAAGAAGTATTCAAGCAAGACTTACCCCCTTCTTCCCGGGAATGGCGCACTCCCAATTCATCAGGTTCATCGTACCGTCAGGGTTCTTAGTCGGAACAGCAACAAAGCCCTAGAAAAAAAATCATTCCAGCTTCGCTATATAGACAAATCACAAATATGGATGAATGTACACCAAGTGCACGGTGATGAAGAGAAACTCACAAAGGGATGATCTTTCCTCCATGCTTTCCGCTCTTGCGCGAGTCGACTCAGAGCTATGCCAGACATGACCGCTGATCTGAAGGGTACGCAGGATTCTTACTGAAACTGAAAACACCAACAGGATCTCATTATTACAAATAAAATCAGAATTTTTTTTTTCCATTCTTGAAAGTAAAAAAATAAATAAATCACGGCACTTAATTCAAGATTCTTTACGGGCACTAACACCAAGTACAGTGATATTAGAGCAGTCCTTACAGTGCAACTAAAATCTCAATTTTAAAAAGTGACATACAGTGGTACCTCGGCATACATAACACCGGCCCGCAATTAAGAATTTCTGCCTTAAGAACTGAAATTTTGCCTCGAACTGAACGCTGTCTGTTGCGCGTTTGTCCGAGAGCTGTTTAAAACTTATCTGTCACAGTGGAAAGCCAAGCGGAACGAGTTTACATAGGGTTTTATTTTTGGTGAAGACATGGCACCATGGGTCCTAAGAAGAAAAGGGAGCCGCTTTCAGTTTGGTTTTTAAGTCAACCGGTTCCTGGAGAAATCATAAATTAAGGTTAAGTGAGGTTAAACGTCCATTTATTTTATATTTTACCTCATTTACATGTCTTTTATAAATGCTTTGACTGTTATACTCAAAAATATGATTATAGTATTGGATATTGGTAATATTTTTTGGTGTCTGAAACGGATTAACCGCATTTATTTCCTACAGGAAAATGCATTTTACAAACATTTCGCCTTAAGAACTCACCCACAAAACAGATTAAATTTGTATGCTGAGGTAAAACTAAGTGTGTACGTATGAATACACAGTCAGCCAAAAAACACAATTAGGAAAAATAAATATTTTTAAATATGTTAATACTAAGTTTACTACGATAATATTATATATGTCATACTATTTTTCTTTTCCTGAAGTGTGTATACATTTTTGGCTGGCTCTGTATACACACACGCGCACACAAACAAACAGAAAACTGCAGTCCAGGCACTGGTGATAAATAAGCCAGTTATTGTATTGTGATGTACAAGCACCATGTGGTGGTTCACTGAGTATAGTACTGGTCTATAAATGTCTAAATAAGTTTATCTAAATAAAAAAATATATTTTAAAGGAAATAAAAACAATTCTGTGCGCATGCATTTATGTATATATACATATACACACACTCCAACTCGTGTTTTAATTGAGCTTGTTTTCACCACTTAATTTGCAAATACATTGAGATATATTTCAATTGACTGTGACGTGTGTGCTCGAGCGCTAGTGTTAGGTCCTCGCGCGCGCGCTCTATCCTTCCCCCCCGCCTCCCTCCCTCAGCTAGCAAAAACAGCTAACAACAACTAACCTGTCAAACACACACACCTTAAACTCCTTTAATATACACTTTAGCACTGGTTACAAGTTAATTATGCTTTAGATACAGCGTGAGATTAAACCCATGTATGTAGTTTAACTAGCTTGCCGAGAAGCTAACGGGCTAGCTAGCTAGTTACTTCCTGGGAACCGTCTAAACGACTAGCTGTAAAAACCCACTACAAAACACAGAGGGAACAAACTTGTAGACAGTGTAATGTATGGAGTTGTGGTTCCTATATTATGTGCAGACCTGATTAAATGGTTGTTGTTAGCGTTCATAAATTGAGCGTTGGGTTTTTAGTACGAGAACTCTCTCTCACTCTCACTCTGGCGGAGACGCCATTCATGACCGCGCATTGGACAAAGAACGCTGGACTTCCTTTGACGCGAACGCGCATTCGCACGCAATCTAGAACTACAATAAAAATGTCTGGAAATCATTTAACGCGTTTTGTTTAACAAATAATATATACCCGCATTTTTTTTCCTCCCATGATCTTCGCCTTACCTCGTGAACGCCAGGCCGCTACGTGACTTTCTAGATACTTCTATTAGAACCGTGTTAAACCCGGGACAAAAAAAAAAAAAAACCTAGCCGAGTTTCCCTCCCGAAAAAGACATCCGTTCTAAACCGGACTAAGTAGGACCCCTGAGGGAATCCTGATATGGCCTGTGTAAATAATAATCAAAATAAAATGAGCATTTTTATAAATTATATTTACGTCGACTTACAAAGATTGAATTATCAACACGCGTTCAATGTTCTTTTTTATTTAAAGCTAACCCTGAATTTGTTTTTCGATTCAAGGATTTAATACAGGCACTCTCTTAGACACCTTGAAATTTATTTAAAGGGGCCTCACAGTAAAGACAACCACGCACTAATTGAAAACAAATAAATAACTAAAACGACGCGTTTCGAATGTGTTCCCTTTTTCCTGATTACATTTCAAAAAAATAAAATAAAAAAACAATAGGAACAACAACAACCACATTAATACGTTTTATTAATCGACTCTACTCTACAACCTTAGGTGTCCATGGAGACCAGATATCACCATGGTAACAGTCAATCAGCCGAAAGCTCGCACGAGGGCGCTAAAGGAGCAGGATGGCGCGTGACCGCGTTGCAAATGACTCCTACCCAAGAAGTGCGCTCCCTATTGGTGAGAACGAGTTTTACACCATACCCTCTGTACGCCGTGGCCAATATGTACTGTACAGTACTGTATATAGCGCACCTCACGTGACCTGTCAGTTAAGTTCATTAAGCTAGTTCTGTCAGAATGTTAATTAACATCTAAGACATTCCAGAGTCAGGGGACAATTTAGGCACCAGAGCGTTTGGAAAATTTAACCTTTATGTTGTCATTGTCTGGTACATATTAAAGAAAAACAAGTAATAAACTGTGAAATAATTTGATTCGTCATTGTTCAAACAGCAAAAGTACACTTTTTATGAGATATTATATTTGTCGTGTCCAAACACACAATAACGCTTATTCTTAAGTAAAGAAAGCCACAGTCATTTCAGATAAGACTTTCCTTATATTCATTTAAGCAACTTTTGAAATCTACTTTTCTCAGCTTTTTGGTAAGCACACATTTATTATTTACTCCTTTAATTATTTATTTTCAAATATTTACTAAAAACCCATCATGCACGTAATCCTTGAAACTTTTAAAATGACACTAGCTTAAACCCTCACAAGCTTAGAAAAGCATTTAAGATTATTTTATGGAAAAAATTACATGATAACAGGGTTGAAATTAAAGTAACAGGGTTGAATGGATGCTTTTCTTTTCATTGTAGCTCATAACAAAAATGTGACAAAGAACGAATGCCATTTAATAATATTCAAGAGAATGAATTCTGTATGAATAAGTGATAACAATTAACACGACCGCAAACTGGATCTGATCAAATATTCAACGGTGTAATTGGCATGTTACACTAGGCTGACAACCTGGTGTTAAAATTAATCATCAAAAACAGGACTGACCAGTGTGAACTGATCGATATTTTAGTAAGCATGTGTTATAATGTGGTGGTGGTTAGCACTGTCGCCTTGCACCTCCAGGGTCCGGGTTCGATTCCCGTCTCTGTGTGCATGGAGTTTGCAGGTCCTCCCCGTGCTTGGTGGGTTTCCTCCGGGTACTCCGGTTTCCTCCCACAGTCAAATAGGCTCCAGGTCCCCACGACCCTGAATGCAGGATACATTTTTTTTTTTTTTATAGAAGTCTTTTATTAAAAAATTATCTGGACATAATTTAAACAGTTGAGTTCATTTTGATTTAATAATCCCATCCAGGTAATCGTTGCAACCTTAACATGCTTACGATAACTGGTGGAAACAGAAGGGGGGGCGGGGGGCAAATTCTATTCATGAAAATACAGTAATAAATGTAAAACATGTAGATCATGCTAAATGAACTTACACTATAGAAAAATACATTGGCCTTACTGAATGAACTCAGTGAGATGCAGTGAGATACTCTAATTACAGTAACAGGGTTGTAAATCAATGTTAATTTGAGCTTTTTTCTCTGGAGTAGATGCTAGCTGTGGAATGTAGCACTACTGTCCAGGTACAGGTACAACTTGGTTACATAAATAAAGAAAGAAAACTTTGGATTTTAAAACTTATTTTAACTGTTATATTTGAAATGCAAGTTGGTCATCAGGAAGTTGGGACAAGAGAAAAAAAGCCATTTTAGGCTGTACTTGAAGGATATTTGATATTGTAAATAATATTTTGGAAAAAAAAAATTTCTCTCAGGGCAAGGGTTAGGGTTATTATCATTTACACAACAAGTGCATGATTTAGCGTTTTGCTCTTGGATTATTTGAAATTTCACAGCTGGGACTGAAAATGTCCTCCCATTCTGGAATGTCTCATACAGGTTTTATTTAATGTTTATAGAAATACTGTTTACTGAACACTTGGAAGTTCACAGTTTTAATTACCTTTATGTGCTTTTATAGTGACCTGATCAAAATCAACAAAAATAAACTCACCCCTCATAAACGGCGAATCTGGAAACACCAGTTAGACTAATCTACATGTCTTTGGACTGTGGAAGGAAACCGGAGAACCCGGAGGAAACCCACCAAGCACGGGGAGAACATGCAAACTCCATGCACACAGAGTTAACCACTAAAGCCTCAAAAATGAACATAATACGAGAACACACTTTTCTTTTTCTCGTGCCCTCCAGGACATTCAGATTTTCAAGTATGAGACATTAAACAGATTTGTAAATTGAGGCAACAAATATTACAATCTAAACATGGTTATTGGTTGGCATTAACTGTAATATAACCATCCATCTTCTAGATACCTCTGTAGTCCAACTAGGGACCGTGGAGGTCAATGGTAATTCCATTTTATGACTGTGGTAGGGCCGCTGATTAACACTCACTTTGTTTGAATGGTGCAAACATTTTAAAGAGGGCCGTCCATCCGTTAACGACGATCCCTGCCGAGGTGGAACGCCTGATCCTTGAAAATCAACAGATGGGAACTGTACACATAATCATTCACCAACACCACTTGCACATTACAGGAACTCTTCTGGGAGTTATTGCCACATCCCCTGTACAGTCCTGACTTCACTCCAAGCTATTTCCACATTTGGCCCATTAAAGGAGTTCCTGGGAGGCCGGCGTTTCAGATGACTCTGATAAATCTTTCTATCTTGATTATATTCAAGTAACGCTTGAGATTAGTGCATTAGTGTAGAGGATGATTATATAGTAAAGTAAAGGGAGTTTTTACTCTCGTAATGGTGTTCTGTTATTCTGGTTTGACTTGAACACCCCTTGTAGAAACACAGAAATGAAGCTATGTCGTCAGAGAAAGAAAAGAAAAACAGACAGCACTGTAGTTTTGTTAAAATGCCTTTATTAGTATAACAGTCTGTCTGCCTAATGTGGGTGAAAGAGTGACAGTTCATGTATAAATAAGTCTAAGTACATAAATACGCCGTGTAATCGAATTTAAACACGAGACTCAGCAGAACTGAAATGCAACATTTACGGTGTGTTTAAAATAGATCCTCAGCAGATGCATGTATAAGTATATAATATCAGATTGTACTAGATCATAACAAGTATATATCCTTAAAAAAAGGAAAAAAGTAAACAAAACACAGAGCTGGTTTAAATTTGGTTTAATTAGCAGATCTGCAAAGAGCAGAAAAAGACATTTAGCGATTTCTTTGCATGTTTTTTTTTTGTTCTTTGTTACAGGGACCAATTCCAGTTGCAAGGCGAATCACAGGTTTGTTTTAATACTTGTATTTTAAAAGCAGATCTGTATTTGTTTGAATGCAAAACAGTACAATTTTGTAAACAAAAACAGTACAATTTTGATGTAAAGACATGCTTTTTCATCAATTATGGAAGGAGTCTCCAGTATCAGAGCTTTGTAACAGTCTGAATGAGTTCAAGCTTTTGCTTTTAGCTTTAAATTTGCAGGTGCGGTTTCATCGTAATATGAAATTGAAATTAATTATTCAAGTATTGTTCATTTTTACACTGTAAGTGTTAGCAAATTGCTGTGGATTAAGAGGAAGCACTGTCAGAATGTGCTGATTTTGGAAAACGCCAAGCTTCAGAGTGGAACAGTAACTCCACAAAGAGTCAGGAAGACTTCGAAAGAGTCATCGTTATCGTCAGCGAAGAAAAAGCATGATCGTCCAGACTAAATGATTGTTCGTTCTTTCCCTGAGATTTACTGTAACTCCCGCATGTTCTCCTCTTCTAAACAACACCGTTGTCGAGTCTTGATGTTTAGCTACAGACTTCGTTTTTGTCCTTTTATTGTTTAAACAGGTTTTAGTCATGCTGCGTTTATGTCGCATGTCGGTGTCGTTCCATAGAGAAGGTTTTTAGTGTAATGAAAGTCAGATGCATAACACGTCCAAACGTGCTAATCAAGGTAAGTGGAAAACTAAACGTAAGGTGCTTCTGCATCAACGCAGAACAGCTCGCTACTTTATTGACAATGGCAGAAGTTAAAGCTGTTACGGCGAAAGCCTTCACCACTGAGATGTTTACATTCCTACAAAGTTAAGCAGATATATGACTTGTTGATCTTTAATACGGTGGTTCTCAAATCACAACCCACATTATTATATTTTGGGGTTCAAGCACCAAGTCAGATTGACTCCGACCTAATGTATTCAAATGATGGAAAGTTCAGGAGCGACGAGTTACTATATATATATAAAACAAACTTTTGAAAGTGAAAATCTCTACGCAAGACCTTGAATGTTAATGAATAAATGTGAGACCTACAGAGTCGTCTATACGGCTTGTGCGATCAGCGTTATCAGTGTTACCTCGCACCTAGTGTATGCTTTTCAGCTTTTCTTGTCATGGTAATTGATGTTTACGTTTACTGAGAGTTTTTCCCCGAGCGGAAACAATCATGATGTTAGCGGACATGTTGTCTGAGGGGTGTTCAAGACAAACCGGGACTTGTGATGAAATTTCTGGTGAATGAAGGCATAAAAACGATTGAGATTTACAGAAGACTTCAATCACAGTACGGTGATGAGACTCTTAACCGCAGTACATTTACATTTATTGCATTTGGCAGACGCACTTAAATTCTGGCTGGGAGTGAAAAGACATATGGGCGGTTTTAATCTCATAACCGTGTCGGTATTCTGCGCAATCAAAAGTCTCGGTTTGGACTTGAACAGCCCTTCTATAAGAAATAATGAACTTCCACTCAATGCCATGTATTATGTTCCTATCACAGCAACCGATGTAACGCAGTTAGACAAAATAATGACACCCTGACTTACATTTAATCCTAAGGCGTTGAGCAGTTCAGTAGTAGTCCCCTCTGTTTTTGCCTCAGCACACACTACTATACAGTAAGTATTTGTTTTGGTTGGTCGAACCAGTCATGATCATTTCTCCTTTAAGAAAACATTTCAGTGCCTAAAACTTATATACGCTTCTATATGTAGGCGTTTTCTCCGATAGCCTCATATCCGAGAGCCTCGCTCCTGGAGTATCTAAGGGGGGAAAAAAACCCACAAAAATTTTAACAAAGAAAGGTGTCATTATTGATAAGAATAAGAAACACACGACACACACTCTTTACCTTGGCTTTCTCACTTGGTTGGCTGTTATTACCGGATGACTGGTTTTGAAGCTCCTTGGAAACGACGCACAGAAACTCGGCTTGGTCTTCGCTGCCGTAGTTATAGGAGGAGCCGATGCTTACCAGCTGCAAACACACACACACACACACACACACACACACACACACACACACACACACAAATGCAAAAAACCAAACAAAACAAAAACACATAAATAGAGGCCATTACGCAATTGGGAAAAAAATCTGCTGTATGGAAAAACATAGCACAGCAAAAGGCACATGAGTAAACAGACACACACACACACACACACATAGCGGTGTGACAGTGGCAACATGCTTGGACATGCCCAGCGCACCTGATTGAGGCCCCATTGTTATGAACTCACAAAAACAGAAACACACACATGCACAAACATGCTCATAGACGAAACGCTTATCAAAAACGACACTTTATGCGAATGCTTTCATAAGCAGCAACAAGCCGAGTCCAACAAGAAGCCAAAGATGTACTTTGACTGAAATGTGGGTGAATTTTATTGCTGGACGCAGCAGTCCAAGTCTAAACTTTAAACTATTAGATGTGTTTGGTGGTTTGTAAATAAGTGAGTGTTTTCCCATGTACACCCAGGGCCGTATGCATGGTCTGTGATTCAAGTCCAAAAGTTATGTCAATATTTACGCAGATATTTACTTATGTATATTAAGGGTTGAGGTATGCAGCGTATGAGGATGCCAGATTTTTCTTGAGTCTGTTTTCTTCTAGACCAAGCAAAAAATTTGGGATAGAAATGCAGACTCAAGAATAAATAACGTTTTTCAATTTCTTTTATTATTTGCCGAGAGCATCAAATGCATTTAAACATTGATAAACAAAAAGATTAATACGATGACATATGAGAAAATGGAACGCGCTGAAATGTTTTTCTAATTCATGGTTACAAGAGTTGATAATAGATTTAATCAGAAACCCAAATAATTATATGCCTACATTTTTTCCACAACATTTTATTTACAATAATAAATTGAATTTAACTTCATCTAAACTATAAATTACAACCCGAATTACGGAAATGTTGGGACGTTTTTTACATTTGAATAAAATAAAAACTAAAATAATTTCAAATCACATGAGCCAATATTTTATTCACAATAGAACACAGAGAACATAAATGTTTAAACTGAGAAATTCTACCAGTTTATGCACAAAATGAGCTAGTTTTAAATTTGATGCCTGCTACGGGTCTCAAAAAAGTTGGGACGGGGGCATGTTTACCATGGTGTAGCATCTCCTCTTCTTTACAAAAGAGTTTAAAGGCATTGAGGTTATGAGTTTCTGAAGTTCTGGTGTTGGAATTTGATCCCATTCTTGCCTGATATAGGTTTCCAGCTACTGAAGAGTCGTCTTTGACATATTTTTCTTTTATTGATGCGCCAAATGTTCTCTATACTGTAGGTGAAAGATCTGGACTGCAGGCAGGCCAATTCAGCACCCGGACTCTTCTACTACGAAGCCATTGTGTCGTAATAGCTGCAGGATGTGGTTTTACATTGTGGTGCTGAAATACACAAGGCCTTCCCTGAAATAGACGTTGTCTGCAGGGGAGCATATGTTGCTCTAAAACCTTTATACTGTATACCTTTCAGCATTCATAATGCCTTCCAAAACACGCAAGCTACATACCCTACAAGCCCATACGGTGTGCACTTATGCAGGACACCGCGGGGCTTCTTGACCATGTTCACATACAGGGTTTCCTTTTTAGCGGGGCTTCCTTTTTGATGATAGAGCTTTAGTTGGCATCTGCAGATGGCACGGCGGATTGTGATTACTGTCAGTGGTTTCTGGAAGTATTCCTGGACCCATTTAGTAATGTCACTGACACAATCATGCCGATGAACTGATGCAGTGTCGTCTGAGGGCAGAGATTTCACCAGTTTCTCTGAACATTTTGATGATGTTATGCACTGTAGATGATGAGGTTTGCATAGCCTATCCAATTTGATGTTGAGGAACGTTGTTTTTAAAGGATTCCACAATCTTTTTACACACTATTACGTTTACAATGATGAAGTGTGTCCGAGCTAAGTTTTAAGCTAAGAGAAGAAGAGTTATTTCTTGTTGTGTCCGCCGCACCTTGATACACTTACCGGTCCGGGCCCGATCGACCAGGAGAGACAAACACATACACACACGCAGGCATGATGTCTGAAGATCTCTGTTTATTCTCAGCAAAGAGAGCACATTTAAACGGTGCTACGTCCCGAACATCAAAAGAACCAGTCATTGCCTCCGAGTGGCGCAGTGGTAAAGCGCTCGCCCTATCATCCGGAGATCGCTGGTTTGAACCCCGGGTGATGCTGTTGCCTCTCACAGCCGGAGGCATAGAGAGAGCTGATTGGCTGAGCTCTCTCAGGGGGGAAGGATAAGAGGTACTTCGCGCTCCCACATTAACGACGGCTCTACAAGCCAATCAAGGGCGTCTGTGAGTTTGCGTAAGCGGAAGGAGTGGATAGCGCTGTTCCTCAGAATGTGTTACGCTGCCCCCGACGGTGCGTGAGCAAGCAGTTCGAAAAAAATGGTCGGTGACATCACGTGGGTCGAAGGAAACAAGTGGGTGGTCTACGGCCCTCCCTACTGAGTGGCGGTATGAGCTTAATGTGGGGGCCCCTAGTGACTGGGAGGAATTGGACACGACAAAATTAGGGGAGAAAATCGGGCAAAAATTGGGGGGAAAAAATAAAAAAAGAACCAGTCATTAACATGTCAGTCATAGAGGGACCCGGAGACAGGCAGGTGAGAGGAGATACATTTGCATTCTCCTGATTAAACAAAAGGGTTCTAGCAGACAAGAGCCATTTGGATGTATCCTCGTCTGGATACAGGATATAGAAGGTGTTACCACAGAAGGCATGAGAAAGCACAGTGAGAGGTCTATTCTCAAGGCACAGGAATCTTCTTATTAGATTACAATGTCTTACAATGTTATAAAACCTTACACACACTCTTTCACACATTAGAGAGCCTCTGCCCATCTTTACTTCTGAGAGACTTTGCCTCTCTAAGACATTCTTTTTATAGTTAATCATGGTTTAGACCTAATGTCGATTAACTCAATTAGTTTCTAGATGAATATTTTCAAAATTTCTTGCTTTTTCATTCCTTTGTTGCCCCCATGCCAACGGTTTTGAGATCTGTAGCAGGTATCAAATTTGAAATGAGTTTAATCATTTGTTATGTTCTCTATGTTCTATTAGAATAAAAAAATGGCTCATGTGATTTGAAAGTCTTTTAGTTATCATTAACTAAAAGAATCAAATGTAAAAAACATCCCAACATTTCTGCAATTCGGGTTGTATAAATTAGAGAGTAATGATTCCCATCACGAATGTTTACACACTAACACAGTGATGAAGACTGTAGTAACAAGACGAGGATGTAAAAGTAAATGATTAAAAGCGATTGAGCAATGATTGAGCAAGATGAGCCGTGCAATCACACGACGAAGCGACGACACTAGGTAACGGGATTGAGGAACACACCTCTCCGCAGTGAGCAGGGTGACTTTGACACGATTCCTCCCCCTTCACCTCGCGAGACACAATCAGGAGAAACTCCGACTTCTGTGTCTGCCCATAGCCTACACTGACAAGCTGGAATGACCAATCAGAGCCCTTAATCTTAACAAAGCTCTTTAGCCAATGGAGGGTTGAATGGACAAGTGCAGGAGACTCGCTCATTCTCGCTCACCTGCTCAAACTTCCATCCATCTGACATGGTGGAGACCATCTGAGTGAGTTCCTCCTCCTGACACTGCAACACCCTGTACACATACTTCAGTGGAGTCTGGAAAACAGACAGAAAGGGAGAGTGAATGCTTTTCTGTTATTTTCCTTCTGTAGTGAAAATTTAGGGGTCATGAGTCCTTACTCACATGTAAGGTTTTCGCCTCTCGTTCTCTGATCCTGTCCTTGATAAGTTTAATCAATGACGTGATGTTGTAGAACTCGGCTTCTTCAAGAGCTCCTAAAATACAAATCTTTGTTTCACACTTTATAAGAATGATTTTTTTTTTTTTTTTAAAGAGGGGGGGGGGGGCATTTTGTGGCCACGACTTACTAAGGTGTAGGGACGAGATACTATGTCGTGGTTACTTCTTACTAAGGCATGGGAACAAGATACTACAGTATGTTGTTGCCTTGACGTACTAAGATGTGGAAACAAGCTACTATGTTATGGCTAGGACTTGTGGGTATAATGCAATACACAATAGTATAATGCATGTCCACGAGATACTGTGTTGTGGCTTAAGAACATGTAGTAATGAGATTACATCACAACATAATATCTGGTGGCCACGCCTTAGTAAGTCATGGCCACAACATAGTATTTTGTAGTTCCCGCGCCTTAGTAAGTCGTCTCCACAGCATAGTATCTTCTTCTCACTATCTTGTTCTCACGTCTTAGTGAGATATGGCCACAACATAGTATCTTGTTTCCAAGCCTTAGTGAGTCATGGCCACAACATAGAACAGTGAAACCTCGGATTGCGAGTAACGCAGTTTGCGAGTGTTCCGCAAGACGAGCAAAGATTTGTAATAAATTTTGACTTGAAAAACGAGCATTGTCTTGGTTTACGAGTACCGAGTATCATGCATCAGCATGCGCTTCTTATTTTGACGTTTCACGTGATCACAACTGAGCCAACGTTTTTTTCTCTCTCGCGCTGCAGAATTGTGGGTAATCGTCTCCTCTGCTCGGTCTTAGTCTCTCGCGTCTCTCACTTCGCCTTCACACACAAACACCCACCCACCCACCCCTCCTCCTCTCGCGTTCACACACACTCTGCTCTACACAGAAATACTGCTCTGTTACGATTCTTTTCAAAGGTGAAATGCAGGTTCATTTTTTTTTACTTTACAGCAGTGATTCCGTTAGCATGCGTTATTAGCGATGTTCCTTGCAAATTTTTCCGATAAAACAGTCTTTTCGTTAATGTGTGTGTGTGAGAGAGATACTCAAATTACTCAATAATTAAGAGAATAGGAAGGTTTACTGTGTAAGGCGAGAAGAGGGAGATGGGGGGGGGGGGGTCTGATTCCTCCTCTCCTCTTACTTTAGCTTCACACACATACACAAACACACACACATACACAGCACCTGTACGCATAAATGGAAACATCTGTCGACTTTATATTCTGTATTAATTATTTTTATGTATAAATTTTTGGGGGGCTGTGGAACGAATAATTTGAGTTTCCATTATTTCTCATGGGACAATTTGCTTTGATTTACGAGTGTTTTGAAATACATGTCCGCTTCTGGAACGAATTATGCACGTAATCCAAGGTTCCACTGTATATTGTTTCCATGCCTTAGTAAGTCGTGGCCACAACATTACGAAGACTTACTAAGGCATGGAAACAAGATATTAAAAACATACGTGGCCAAAACATAGTATCTTGTTCCCATGCCTTAGTAAGACGTGGCCACTAAATGTTTTTTCCCCTCAGGAGCACTGTAAGATCAGGTGAGGGTAGTTTTAATATTCATGCTCATTTATATGTTTGTTGAAGAGATTGGTCTTCAATCTTTTAGTTGAAGGTCATTCCACCCGCTGGGTCCAGAGAGGAGGCTTTACTTTGAGATACACTAACTAAACAAATGATGCACCTTTAACAGATACATCAGCAGTATACCAAAGTAAACCTCACCCACAACTCTTCATCCTTAAGAGAAAAATAAATCTCTTGGCTACACACCTGAGACCAACTAATTAGTAATTTAACATCAGACACACCAAAGCAATACTTACATCAATGGATCGAGCAGCGAACAAGTCCAGGATGAAACAAACTGAAAGCACATGGATGTCATAATAGCCGGATTGTATATCCAGGGTATCAGGGTAAAGGATAATCATACAGACACAAGAACAGTCTGGTTTTGGTTAATCTGTATGCAATGTCGTCTCAGAGCACTGGTGTTGCGGAGCGACAGGGTCAAGCACTGACAGTGCACATTAGAAAGGTCCAGGCCAAAGGGGCAACCTAGCAACATCCTAGCAACTTCCTAAAATAATATAATATATCAACCAAAAGGCTAAATACCATCTCATACATAATATCTCCTGGACATGCATTAAACTATCTCGTCTCCATGCTTTATTACGTTGTGGCCACAACACAGTATCTACTCTTTATACACTTTATACTATTTTGTTCCCATACCTTAGTACAGTATGCTGTGACCAAAACATAGTATCATTGGTTCCCATGCCTTACTAAGTCGTGACCACAACATAGTATCTTGTTCCCGATCATCAGTTAGTCATTGCCACAGCATACTGTAGTATCTGGTTTCTGCGCCTTAGTACGTCGTGGCCACAAAATAGTATAATATCTTGTTCCTGTGCCTTAATAAGCTGCGGCCACAGCATAGTATCTTGTTTCTACAACATAGTATCTTGTTCTCACGTCTTAGTAAGTCATAACCACAGCATAGTATCTTGTTCCCATGCCTTAGTAAGTTGTGGCCATAGTATAGTACCTTGTTTCCAAACCTTAGTAAGTCATAACCACAGCATAGTATCTTGTTCCCGCGTCTTAGAAAGTTATGTCCACAGCGTAGTATCTTGTTTCCATGTCTTAGTGAACCACACTGGTCAAAACCAGGGCGGAGAAGCGACAGAGTCAAGCACTGATAGTGCACATTAGCAAGGTCCAGGCCAAAGGGAACCACCACCTAGCAACACCCTAGCAACCTCCTAAAGTAATGTAGCAAACACCTAAAATGGCATAGCAACAATAATATAGCAACCACCTAAAATACCACAGCACCCACATAGCAACAACCTAGCCACAATCTACAGGAACATGACAACCACATAGAAACCTAGCAACATCTTAACAACTTCGTAAAATAATATAGCAACAACCTAAGATAACCACCTAGTAACACCCTAGCAACCACCTAAAACATTCTAGCAACCACATGGCACGTTGGATCACCTTATATGCAGTGGAACATAAGGTGTGTGTGTGTGTGTGTGTGTGTGTGTGTGTGTGTGTGTGTACCTTCTTCAGTCAGATTTTTGTTGAGGACTAGTTTGCCGTGTCTCAGGTAATTCAGCACAGGCCCAAAATACACTGGATCTCTGTCAATCAAATATGCACCCACCTCATCCTGCCGGACACACACACACACACACACACACATTAAAGCTTAGGTTTTACAGTACATTGCCACTATAAAATACACAATTATGTGATCTAATATCTAAAATACCCGTCCATGGCAGATGAGGTTAAATATTAATGCACAGAGGAGTGTGTGTTCACTTCAGACCAGCAGCTTGCTCCTTAATAGCAGGAGGTTCATGAATAAAACACACATTGAGTGTGTGTGTGTGTGTGTGTGTGTGTGTGTGTGTGTGTGTGTGTGCATTGCGCATGAGAAGAGCAGTCCTCTATCTTCTGCCTCCCTTTAGAGATGTTATATATTAGATGTGCTGTTCCCATTTCATCATAAAACATACTTATAATATGGTTTTCATCAGTTGGCATAGTAATTCTCATTTTCATGATGGTTATTATATGCACTTGACATGTCCATGTTGTACCATGACTCATTTTTCTGTTTTACAAACAAAAAATAAAAAGTATATAAATGCCATAAAGATTTCAATTTTATTTTCAATTACAAAATGTAACATTTATATTGTGATTACAGCGGTTAATTCGCATTCTTATATTCTTATATTCTGTAGCTGGCATTGTGGTCCATTACAGGAATAAATATTATGCCTAAAAATACAACAGTGCTTTAGGACAAGGTGGATAATAAGTGTTAATCCAGGCACGATTTCTTTTGAGAGTTAATGGCCGGAAATAGTGGGATTATATGGGATCGGTGAGGATTTAGGATCTTTTGAGATTATAATCTACGATTAGGCTATGCAAGGAGGAGTGGCAGCTGTAGACTGGGACAGATGGACAGTTGAAGTCTGAAATGTTAAATCCATGGGCACTAAAATACCACTGTAGCTCAAAAAGCCTTTGAAAAAAATATGACTTGCGCTGCTGCGAGTTAAAACCCCAGGACCGCGTCACTTTACATCACTGTGGATAAAAGCATCTGTGGGATTTAATGCAGAAAATGCTTTAGCGGCTTGCAAGATTTATGTGAGGGAGCAGGGAATCTGTATCTGTAATGTGTAACGCATATTGTTCCGGGTTATTGGGTTAACAGAAATTCGAGGATGCTTGAAAAGTTCATGTGAAAGTGGATTTCAGCTGCTCTATATGTGCACATTCATTCACTCATCATTCCATTTCATGTTTCAGTCTTACTGCTGCTGTCACATGCACGCACCATTTTTTTACACTTCTATATTCACACATTTTATACCTCAGTTTACAAAAATCTTTACATCCTGTAACATATATATAATTCTATTTTTATTATATTTTATTCTGTAACTTTTGTTTAAAAAATTATAATAATAAAAGTACATTTCCAGCCTAAACTTTTTATTTTTCTTGGAAAATTCTATTTGTAGTTTAATTATACTCCCTAGTGCAATTTTTTCCCATTGTAGTGAAATCTTTCTATTTTAGTTCACTTCACAGGCAGTCGTATACGCATTTCCCTGCATATCATCATGTGTACGGTTGTGTTCCCCTACAGATTTTCTACGTTTGCCCACTTACAAAGAAATGAAGGGTCTATAATTTTTATCATAGGTTTATGGTAA
>JAQQZT010000033.1:3505127-3521845 GCA_030068275.1 Clarias platycephalus | reverse complement strand
TGTAATATATTTTTCTCCTGGTCCTTATTTTAAATGGGTCATAAAAAATATCAATAATTATCGATATCGACCGATATCGTGATACAGTTTTCAGCCATATCGCCCAGCCCTACGTTCACCTTCCTTATAGTGTCAACGTCCAAATGTGACTGAGGAGACGGTAGCCTTGAAAAGAAGCCAACAGAAATTGACATACTAGAAGCTTTTAATACAACTGGAGTGCGGATAATTTTTGACCTCAAATTTTTTTTTTTTACCCTCATATACAAATAAAAAAATTAAAAAATAAAGAATGTATATTAAATCAATATTAAAAGTTTTTCAATTTGTCTCAATGTTGCTAATTCTGAAGGAAACAATACAAGTTATTAAAAGTACAGGAATGTAAAGTCTTTACCTAACTCTTCCTCCTCTGAGGGGGATGACGTGAGGTACTCCTTCTCCACCCTGAGCAGCTCCTCCTCTGATTTGCAACCAGCGTAACTCTGTAGAATTGTTTTATTCAGCTCGAGGAACCCCAGACCCCACTTAAACTTCCTCAACAGGAGCACAGCCAGGTCCCGAAAACCTAACACACAAAAAAATGTCCTACATGAACACAACACAAGAAATGAATCAAATACCGGCATGTAACATTGTACGGAAAAATAATCAGTGACGGGATGATTACCTACGATGCAGAAGGTGGCCGCGTACGCCTCGACACAGCTCAGCTTGCACGGCTTGCCGTAGTTCACGGGATTTGCAGCCACCAAATAAGGCAGCAGCCTCGGGTGTGAGCCAATCATCTTACTGAAGGGCGTGTCCTCGAGCCTCGCCCACGAGCAGTCGATCACCGCAACTCCGCCTTTAACCACAATGTCCCTGATAAGCACAGATCAGACTAATAAGTAGAGTACCGTAATCTTAAACCTGAAGAGTTGTGTGTATAAGTACCCAGGTCTGAGCTATGTTTAGTCACAAGTTCCAGTAGAGCTCACCTGTCAGCAGGTGTAACGTATTTGGTGCCCATGGGGCTGAGGACGAGGCCGTTAAAGCGCTGGTTGAGTCGGAGGCAGCGCACCAGACCCTTCCGTACCAGCTTGCGTCCAGTACAGCGCTTCGGGTCGCAGTGGCCCAGTTCCCACATGGCCAGAGGACACGGCAACTTCACACACTCCGCTGCCGCCTCTTCAGACTCCGCACTTCTACTTGCTGTAACAAACACAGACAACTTTACACAACATTTGTGACCAATTTTCACTTTCAACTCTCTACTAAATGCTTTTGGTTCACAGTAACATCAAAACTAAACATTTACAATCTCTGAAGGGTCAGAATTCAGACAGATGATCAGTCAAAAACAAAACACTGAGTTAGAAGATTCCAGTGTTGCCCACAGGGGTGAAATACACTTGCGGCAGTATAGAGCTGTACAAAAAGTAAAAACATTTCAACTATGGTGTGACATACTTTTTTTTTTTCAGCACAACTTGATGAATTGAATTTTATTTCTTTTTAACCAACTATACAAATATGACTGAACGAAAAATAATTTAAAAAGGGCCACATAATTTCTTACATTTTATACCCATTACACCTAATTTCATTTTGATTCTTTAAAGATGATTTGCGACAATGACAATTGTTAAAAGCACTATATAAATAAATAAATTGAACATATTCATGAAATCATGTGTTTTTATGGTTGTTTTCAGTTGAGTCTGTGGCCCATCTAATTCATTTTGACATCCGCTGCGTTCACCGCCTCATAGTACATCGCTCACACAGTAGCAGAATAAACAGGTACAGGATCGTGAGAGGGAACTGTTAAACTAGTTGATCAGTCGCGACTGGCATGGTGCTCCCAAACAGATTTTTAAAAAGACTGAGCAAATACTCTGTGTGTGGAGAAACACCAAGCTTCTGTGTAATCTGGATCACAGACACCGATATCGTGATACTGATTATGAAGCAAAATATCGTTCAAACCTGACACTCAAGTGTCTCATGTGTAACACACCCACCTTCCAAAACCTCCTGCATTTCCTCTGTAAAAGTTTCCAAAGACTTTCCCTTCATCTGGTGTCTCCTGTCCTTTCCCCTGCTGTGGGTTTGTCTTTCGCCCTGAAACTGCTTTTTGCGCCCCATTGCTAACGCTAACAACTCACGAGACAGTCGATAAACCTTTACACTGTTTTCGACTACTAATTATACATTAACGCTAATAATCTGTCGTTTCTAATGACTAATTATTATAGAGCCTATCTGAATCGTTCAAATAAATCTGAAAATAAATAAATGTCAGCTAACACCTGAGGCAGCATGCTAACATGCTAATCCACGTCCTAGACGCGCTCCAGCCAGATTACCCGGATGTAAACCAGGATTCTGATTGGACTTCAAATCCGGTCTCGCTGTATGCACTGTACAGAAATTTACTACATTTATTTAAAATTGCAATACAAACACACAAACAGCTCGTTTTCATGTTATCATTCGTGTTGTTAATAAAATAATTATAGCATATTGAAAAAAAAATATTTGTAATAAAGCAGCTGGGTCGCGGCGGCAAACATCCCGTACCACTTGAAGCTTCCTTCACTTGTTACCGGATTTATTGTGAATGAGGGTTTTCGAGTTGCACAGGCGTCAGCTTGATTACTTGCTGCAGTACGCGTCGTAAACGGGAAGAGTTTGTAGAAATAGTTCTAAGGTTAAAGTTAAAAATAAGTTGATCGGCTTTAATGTAGTCAAGTGAGATTATTATTTCAGATTGAAGACCACGTACATGTCTGCCTGCAACAAAGATCTTAATAAGCTTTAAACTAAAGACCTTAATCTTTTAAAACTGTAATATAGATTGGTGACTAAATGTTTGAAAATGGTACAAAATGTATCTAGTTTATGGCAATATTTTAAGTTTACTGTCATTTCATCTTATTACAATCAACGGGAAAGAGAGGATATAGAAAAGTTTATTCCTTGTTTATGCTAAGTTGTACAATTTCCCTCTGGGATTAATAAATTTCTTTGAATCTTGAATCTACAAACACACTCCCTGTTGTGAGACTGAATCACAGATGAAAAATTTAAAAAGTAGATCGGGTAAAGATTAAGATTCAGTTAAAAAAAAAAATCAGTTTAGCTTTTCTAATTAATATCTATTGGTGAAGGTATTTGTTTACATTCAGCAAGTAGCTTATTATTAAATAACTTCATAACATTATTTTTTACTCACTTACGGTGCAGGTCAAACTTCAGGCAGATATCTGCAGTACTGCAAAAGTTTCATTCAATTCTGTCCAGCGGCTGATTAAAGGCACGGCCACAGTTTGGTTTATAATCTGACACATAACTGCTCATAACTTCTATTCTACTCAAAATATTACTTACATTTATGGCTACAGTTTTACTTCAAGGACTGTCAAAGTTTCATAAAATTCAGTTTTGCATGAAGTGACAAAATCTGGCTGGACAGACATACAGACAGACAGACATAAAATATTGAAACTGACTATTGGTTCTGAGCATTGTACAGACAAAACCTTTCTTTCATTTATATGGATTATGGAAAACACTTTGAATGACTGTTTCTGACTGGTTAATAATTATGTCTCGATTTACTATCAATGTAATTAATACAACCAAGTAAAAATGTAGGAAATTTCATTTTTAATATTTCTAATATTTAATCTATATCTATAGATTATTTTAGTTCATATTATGTATTATGTATGAATAATTCTCATAATAGATCTAAATCTGTGAGGGCGATTAAAAAACAGAATAGTTAAATGAAGCTATTACATTTCATGATGATATAGTAATAAAATGATATAATGATTGATATAATAATTAAAGAAACCTTACAACACTGTGCAACGTTTAAGCATCAGGCATTGAACTCACCTTTGGGTCACGTGATCAACACAGCGGCAATATGGCGGCGGTCGCGGAAAAACAAAATAAGGAAGTTCTGTAAATCGTGTACAGTTCTTGTTGTTTTTATCAAATTTATTTTCTTAAAATAAATGACATTTCAGCAGTTATGATTGCTGTATTTATCCGACAGTATTTGCCGCTGCTGGCATGTCTCGGTAAGTTCTGTGTGATTACGCATCACTGCTGTTATTTGTGTGTGAGATTATTAGTTATAACATTAATAAAGTAATAATAACACTGTTTCAGTGGCTCTTGTGTTCGGTGGGAAAATGAAAATTGTGGAGGAACCGAACACATTCGGGTGAGTTGAATTTAACATGAATAATGCGGCGTGGTCTGTTTAATATTTGTGGCATCAAGCATTTGCGCGTGACGTCTATCACGTGACTCAGTTCCCACTTAATCTGATCAGCCATAACATTATGACCACCTGTCTAATATTGAGTAGGTGCCACTTTACCGCCAAAGCAGTGACGCACTGTGTTGTTCTGACACCTTTCTGTCACAACCAGCATTAACATGTTCCTCGGTTTGATCTTCTATTGGACCGGACTACATGCCCCAGCCTTCACTCCACAGGTGCATCAGTGACCCTGGGCCAACCTTGACCCTGTCGCCAGTTCACAGATTTTCCTTTCTTGGATGACTTTCGTTCGGTCCTGACGCCTGCAGGCTGGGAACATCACACAAGAGCTGCAGCTGTGGAGCTGCTCTGACCCAGTCGTCTGGTCGTCACAATTCGTCCCTTGTCACAGTAGCTACAGTTTCAGTATCTCGTTACAATGGCGGCTGGAAGTGGGTGGGATATATTCGGCATCGAGTGAACATTTTTTCCTGATGTTGATGTGTTGGAAGCAGGAAAAAAAATGGGCAAGCATGAAGATTTTTACGGTTTTGAGTGACTTTGAGTGAGATTGTGATGGCTAGAGGACTGGATCAGAATAATCCCAAAACTGCAGCTCTTGTCGGATGTTCCCGGTCTGCAGTTGTCAGGAACGCACCAAAACTGATCCAAGGAGGGAAAAGCCATGAGCTATCAACTGCTGCACATGTGGCGTGAAGTCTGGCCTGTGTAGTCCGATCCAATAGAAGCGCTAGCGTAGATCAAATTGAGGAAAAGGTTTAATGCTGGTTGTGGTAGAAAGGTGTCAGGACACACAGTGCATCACCGTTATGGTTACTCAATATCGGACGGTCATAATGTTAATGGCGGATCAGTGTATTTCCCCAAAAATTGCAGAAATAGTTCTGAAGTACAAACTCTACAAGTGTACTAGTGTCCTAAAGTTTGATGTGTTATGTGGATGATAATTGATTATGATATAAATGCCAAACTTCCTCATGGATTCTGTATATCTCTCTCTCTCTCTCTCTCTCTCTCTCTCTCTCTCTCTCTCTCTCTCAGGTTGAATAATCACTTGCTTTCACCGGGCAGCCAGCTGCAGGCCAGAGTTTCTCCGTCGCCCGTCTCTGGTCCTCCTCATCTCTTTCGACTGGCGGGAAAATGCTTCAGCTACACAGAGTCCATGTCAGTAATAATGTACTGATTAATCCTCTGATCAAATCACTGTTGATCGTATGTTCAAGTGTTTCCTGTGTGTGTGTGTGTGTGTTAGGTACAAGTACGACTTCTGTCCATTTCATAACATGACGCAGCACGAGCAGAGCTTCAGGTGGAACGCCTACAGTGGAATCCTGGGGTACACACACACACACACACACACGACTAATCATCTAACTAACGTGATAACATCATGACGTAATCCTTTCTGTGTGCAGGATCTGGCAGGAGTGGGAGATCGAGAATAACACCTTCACGGCGATGTGGATGCGAGAAGGAGACACCTGCGGGAGCAAGAACAGACAGACCAAGGTGGGAGTCAGTCTGACTGAGGATGCTCTGAAAACACGTGAACACGGTGTAGATTGTAATCAGACAGCAGCTGATGGAAAGTCTGCCTCGTTCCCGCGCTGTCACGTCGTCATCATCATCATCATCATCATCATCTAAAAACACACGCAATTTACGGCGTTGAAATAACCGAATGTCTGATTCCAGGTGTTTTTTACGTGTGGGAACAGCAGCAGGCTGGCACGAGTGTCCGAGCCACAGACGTGTGTGTACTTTCTGACGTTCGAGACGCCGCTTGTGTGTCACGCACACTCCCTCCTCGGTACGTGTAATTTTTTTTATTTTTATTATTTTTTAAATAAATTTTTATAGAAAGTTTTATAGAATGTTGCATGCAGATGTAACATGGTGTGTGTGTGTGTGTGTGTGTGTGCAGTGTACCCAGTGCTGAGTGAGAAACTGCAGAAGGAATGGGATGAAATTGAACAGGCTCGATATGAAGAACTCATCACTAAACAGGTGAACACACACACACACACACACACACACACACGGTGCATTTCTAAAATCACACAATATACACACATTTATTCTATGTCTTTACATCCTGGGTTTGTGTGTAGGGCTACAACAAGATGCTGAGGGACGTGTTTGAAGAGGCTGGGTTTCTGAAACAAGCTAAACAGCCCCATAAAGAGGAACAACAGACCGCCAGTCCGAAACATCACAATCTGGAACAGTGCACACAGGTAGATGTGTGTGTATGTGTGTGTGTGTGTGTGTGTGTGTGTGTGTATGTGTGTGTATGTGTGTGTATGTGTGTGTGTGTGTGTGTGTGTATGTGTGTGTGTATGTGTGTGTGTGACAGACGTGTGTACCACATTCTTATGAAGGACATGTGTGTGAACATATTACAACGGAGTGTGTGTGTGTGTGTGTGTGTTAACAGGAATTTGAGAAGCAGCGCGCCGAAATCGAGCGACTGCGTTCTCTCCTGAGCCAACACAACATCTCATATGAACCGGAAACTGGTGAGGAACACGCACGCATTGCTGTAGTAATAAAACACTTCAGAAGTATAAAATAAAATATTTCTGTGAATGTGTTATAAGCAACATCTTAAATCTATCAAAACTAAAGCCACGCCCACTTTCCTCTCGCTCTTTCAGGACGACTGTCTCCGCCGGCAAGCGCTCTGCAGGACTACCACCTCAGGGGCGACACAGGGATCCTGGATAACGTTTAGCACCTTCACTATTTGCAGTATTTTAATTTAAAGACTTTACCCTGAAACACGTGATATTGATGTCAAGACGAAGCTTTGTACAAAATAAAACACACCGAATAAAAGACTGTGGAATCTTTTTTTTTTGCCCTAAAATGTCATTTATTAGTAGACAAATAGCACATCCTGATGATCTACTGTTACTCACCTGTTGCTGGTCTGACATAGATACTGTACATCTGTGCCTGATCTGATCTAAACACTGTTCGGGAGTCTGGGGTTACGTTCACATTACAAGCCACCTTGCTCAATTCCGTTTTTTATTTGTTTCTTTGTTTCTTTGTTCTTTTCTGCTTTAGAGTTGCGTGTCATTATGGTTCATATCTGACTCTAACGTGAACATCTCTGTCCTCTGAAACGACACACATCAATATGTTTTTGCTCACACTGTCTGGGTTAGAACGTGTCATGAATTAACGTAAGCACTCATTCGCGTCAAACAACAGATACAAAAAATACACTTGGGGGTTTTCTCTGGAGGACGGGAAGATGTTAGTTGGCTGTATTTGTTGAGGTCCAGAAGAAGGAACAGAGCCAAACATCTCACTTCAGATCTTTTATCAGCTGTTGCTAGCGCTGCTATGAAACCCCTGCGCTGCCAGTGCTGATTGTTGTCAGTACGCGCCCTAGAAAAAGTCACAATCTGCCCGTTCTCACTCAAGTCGCATGACCGTGTAACAGATATACGGTATATATCCGAGCGGGAACCACATACGAAAGTGACTCCGATCCGATCTGAAAAACATTAGGTTTGCGCGTTCATACAGCTCTAAGATAAAAATCAGATCTGCGTCACATTAGAGTAAAAGATATCTGAATTGAGTCACTTCAGGCTGGTAATGTGAACGTAGTCTCAGTCTGATCACATTCTGTACACCCTGTAAACACACCTCACACACCACACAACTCTTTTCGATTAATTAAATATGAAGAACATATTTAGCGAAATTGCTACGGAATCACCATAAAAAAAAAGATTATCGTGTCAGTCCTAATCACGTTCCAGGACTGGGATATGTCTCTGAAAGTCTACTCGGTGTCCTCTTCGCCTGTTTCATCATACTCGTTCACTTCCCTCACTTCTTCTTGCTCTTGTTTCGTCTCCCACTTAATTATTCTCATGCTATTCAGCGTTACGTTGCTCTCATCTTCCGAATCGGTGTCCTCGCTCTTAGAATCGTAAGGTTCTCCAGCTACGCGTGGACGTGCGTCTACTTTGCGGATAAACGTCTGGAAACAGTTGTTGTTCACTTCTGGACTGCTCTTCGCCGAACTCATTTCAACCACTTCGAGTCGCTCGGCCGAACTGTTGGCTCGATTTTCCACGATCTCCTTCTGAACTCTGATTTGCACGTTTGTGTGATCTGTGGTTTGTGCGTCTGCAGAGATCTGGATAGCCTGCATGACATGTCTCCATGCGTCCAAAGTTCTCTTCATGTCCGCAGCTACGTTCCGAAAGTACGTCTGTACGTCAGGGAGGACGAGCTTCAGGATGTCCGTTTCTGCTTCAATCTTGGCCACGGCGCTGTATCTCTCGTTGATCTCCTCCATCATGTGCTTGTGCTTCTCCTCAATTCCAGTCCTCTTCTCCTCGATGCCTTTGCTCAGCCGCTCTATCTGCACCTGACCTTGTTTCTGCATTCCCACAGCCTCCTGTAACTGCATATCTAGCGCCTCTCTTTCCTCATCCGTCTCTACAACCTCTAGCTTATTCTCAAGCACCGCCATCATCTGCTCCCAAGCCACGATCTTCTCTGTCTTTTTCTCGATCAGCTCTTTCACCGCCGAGACGTAGTCGAGAAACTCTTTTTCAAGAAGTTCTGTCCTCTCCTTCTCTTCTCTCAGCCTTCTCTCCTCTCTCTTTGCATAAATCCAGCTTTGAATCTCTTCCAGCTGCTCCTTTGGGTTGTGGTAGATCCTGCTCAGCATGTCATCGCTCTTCTCCAGGAGCTCGGAGACGAACGGCTCATGAGAAACGCCGACTGCTTGATTCACTGCAAGCAATCATGCAAAAGTTTGTGGTTAAGAAAACGCATTCCAAACAGTCCAACAAACCCATGCCCAGAGGCTAAAATAGTATTAAATACTGACATGCATCAGCAATTCTCCAATACTTTATGTCTTTAATTAAAAGACGCATCTGGAATGTAGTGTAGCGATCTCACCTGTAATCACATGTCCACTTCCTCCTTGACATTCGCTGCCCTTCTCCAGCTCTAGCTCTTTGTAATTTAAAAAGCCACGAAGCTCCTCGACCTCCGCGTTCTTCTCCTGCAGTTTCAGTCCCAGTGTCTCCAGTTCCCGTAAACACATTTCAATCTCTTCATTCACGTTCTTCACGTACTCGTCTCGCTCTTTTGTCAAGTTCTCCACATCAGTGTTTCTATCCTGGAGCAGCTGCGTCATCCTCGTCAACGCCGCTGTTGTGCTCTCCAGCCGCTTCGATTTCTCCTGAAGCTCTTTTTCCTTCTTCTGTAGCAGTATCTTCAACTCTACAAACACATTAAATCCAAACATGCACTACTTAAATATATCAGATTTCTTTAAAAAAAAAAAAAAGATTTTTTAAATGTACTTGTTGGTGAATGCTCACCAGGTGAGTGGCCAGGTTCCTCGGTGTCCGTGGTGTATTGTGCTGTGCTCTTCAATTTCTCTAAGCATTTGCCACCAGAAAACAAGAATCAGGATGGATTTTTTTCGGGCAAGAGTACAAGAAGTGTGTAGTAGAGCACTGTTGGCACATGTTACCTCTCGTAGTCACCAAAAATCACCTTGGCCCTAATTATGTCTCTGGAAACGAGTTCGTTCATAAACATTTCTTCTTGTTTAAAATACCCACAGTATAGTTCCGAAACTTGCGGGTGACCTGGGGTACGAAATTCTGCCTGATCCTGATCATTTAATCGCATTGTAATATCTGAGCAATTGTGGGTTAAGGAGCTTGCTCAAGGCAGAGGAGATGCTTCTCATAGAATGAGAGATACGTAGGTTGGTGATTGCTAAGTCATGGAATCCCTGGAATCCAAAAGGCCATTATTCGGTCTAAACAGCAATTCAGAACTTGATGGAACACGGCAAATCAAGAGTTTGATATACAAAACTGTATAATATGACCTTATAGTCCACAGGGCCTATACGGGTCACACACAACCTCAGGGTCAAACCACAAGATCAAAACATATCAGCAGCCTAAGTTAGAGATCCCATGCCAGACTCCTAAGGAATCACCCCTTGAGAGGTTGTGGCAAGTTTGTGATCCCCCAGAGAGATATGTTGCATTGGCCTCGATATACACCATCTTAAATAGAGACTGGGACCTGTCACTGTCTAACAGGCCATAAAGAAAACTCAACCCCCTGAATTGCAGGATCCTGACATTTGCAGAGCTGCTTCCTTTAGATGGTTATGGTTGTCCAAGGTTCAAGAATGTTTCATATGCTCTTACTGAGTCAGTCCTCCAAGAGGCCATCCCACTGGCACAGGTAACCCGGCTGGAGGTGGCAGATCTGCTTGGTGGGGAAGCCACCAGCAAAAGTATCAGCGTATGCAAGGGTATCGCTGGCAATCTTGAAGGCAAAAGCAAACACGTGTGACCTTTCTGTAAATGAGAAGTAGGAGGAAAGGTGCACAGCAGAGTATGGGTAGGCTATGCTTGCACATTCTGTCCCAACATGCTGCCCTGTTCCACCACAACTTGTTGAACTGGGGAAACAAAAAATTGGTCGACCTGCCACTTTGCACATTTGTCCCCAGATCAGGTCCACCACATCCGGCAGCAAGCAGTACTCTCCCTGGCACGTGTGCTGTCTTAAAAGCCAGTACATACAGTATCTAATGCCGTATCCTAAGTTCTCACCAGGACATCATCTAGTGTAGTGCACATCTGGTGAGGCGGCACAGGCTCCTGCTCGAAGACTGACCCCTAACCCATATACACAACATGCTGTATAACACAATGCGACACATTCATACTGTGGGATTGACAGACTTTACAGCCTGACTTGTGACGGAGCTTGTGCACCTGGTTGCACATACTTTTAAAAGCCTTTGGAGTCGGGTCAGGTGTGCTAACAGGAACTGTTGACACGTTTTGACACGTTCGGATACAAGCGTGTCGAGAAATGCAGACAAAGCAACAACGGCTTCAAAATTTTGGAGAGAATCCAGTCAGTGAAAGTTAATACTACTACTATTACTAATTGCTTATAGCATCCAAACATTTCTGAGAAATCTATATATTGTTAACTTATCTATAATCTATATTGAACCACAATAGTGCTTAATCTGACAGGCTACTTAATAAAGTTCACCTGTAAAATGCTGTTCTTCAAAGATCTCTTCCAGATGTTTCTTTTGCCCCTTGTCCTTCACAGTGGCCTGGAGCTCGTCAACCTGCACGGTCTTCTCCTGCAGTTTTTGTCCCAGGGTCTCCACTTGTCTCTTACATGCTTTCAGCTCGCTCATCATGTTCTTTAAATGTTCCTCTTTCTTATCTGCCAGTTTATTCATATTCTCCAGATCCATGTCTGTATACAGCAGGAGGCTCGTCTTTGTCTTCAGCATTTCGCTCGTGGTTTCCAGCTCTTTGGTTTTATCTTGAAGCTCTTTTTCCCGTTGCTGCAATAATTTCTTTAATTCTAAGGTTAAAAACAGATTTCTGTCAGCAGTTTCTTCTCAGCGTAATTCAATAACTCTGCTCTCCACCCGATCAACTGAATACTCACCGAGTATGACGACAGATTCTTCCAAGTCCACGCTGTCCTGGTCGGTGAGCTTCGGTCCTACTGGGGATCCAAAAACAAGGTGATTCATTTAGGCACTGCTTTGTTCCATGCACCATCACCCCAACCTCACAAAGACTACTTTAAAGTAAAGGAGACACATAACATTGTAGATATATTCTCTTTCTACCAGTGTCCCATTGAAGTATTGAATATGATTGATCAGAAGTTCTTGATTAATTTACTCTATCAGCTCTGACAGTATGTTGATATTCATGCCCTCATCCTGATGTGATATAATTTATATAATAACAACATACTGTACACAGGGACACGTACAAGGGATTTCTACATAAATCCCAATTTAAACACAGGCCTCATCACCTGACCTCACTAATGCTGTTGTGGCTGAATGAGCACAAATCCCTACAGTCATGCTGCCAAATCAGAAAGAGGGAATTAAAGGTTTTAAAAGAGGGATTAAATCTGGAATGGTATATTCAACACGTCAGTGTGGGTGAGTCGGTCAGGCGTCCTTCTATTTTTGATTTTTCTTTTTTCACTACTGGCTTGAATATGCTTCCTTTTTAGATTTTAGTAGTTTTATTTTTTTTTTTTAATAGTTTTTTTATTCTATCTAGAGTCCCAAACTACTTCCTATTCATTTTGTTTTTTCAACCGGTTTAAGTAATATTTAACTAGATGAGGCCTTTATTTGTCACATATAAATTATAATACAGTGAAATTCTTTCTTCCTATGCCCAGGTAAAAGGCTGGGATCAGAGCATAGGGTCAGCCATGATATGGCACCCCTGGAGCAGGCAGCTTGCTCAAGGGCACAACAGTGGCAGCTTGGTGGAGCTGGGGCTTGAACCACTGACCTACTGATTAGTAACCCAGAGCCTTAACCTGTTGATGCCACACTCCAAAATAACCACCTTACACCGCCAAACTACAGCTTGAATGCAGAAAGGTAACTTACTTATATCAGGTGAAAGTGGCTCCATTCCTAGAAAGAAAAGAAAAAAAAAAAATCTACTTACAAAAAAATGTAGTTACAGTTCTAAACATGTTTTGCATGAAAAGTATGATATGATTGTGCTTTAATAAATAAAAAAAAGTTAATCGTTGGAATACTACTTTGGCATTATTCCATCACTCACCAGACATGTATAAATGTATGGACTTCTCCACCTTGTTTTGGCCAGTAAGCACCTGACAGGTGTAGGTTCCCGTGTCCACGGGCGAGATGGATTTCAGGATCAGGGACACGTTTCCCCTCTTCAGCTCCGGAGTGAGCATACTCGCCCGGCCTTCGTAGCCCTTACCGATGCTCACCTGGCCGTTTTTATACAGGTAAATGCATTCCGTCCCCCGAAACCACCGGACCTCCATGGGCACGGCGCTGGTTTCAGGCGAGAGGTGAGAGGACAGTGTGATGTCATCGCCGGGGTAGGCAAAGACACGGTTGTAGCGGCAGATTAGTATAAACATGGCTGTTGGTACAGAAGAAAAACAGATTATGAAAAAGGAATTATTGCATATGGGACAAATGGTGTTACAAAATTTCATAGAAAGACAAAATAAAAAAAATGTGTTTATAATGATCAAATTAGTCCATTAGCTCAAACCTAAGAATAAAAGCAAGACTAAAATCTCATCAGAACAGGATGTTGTAAGGACAGGGTGCTAATACGATCATTATGATCCCAAAAAACAAAAAAACAAGAAAACATAAAGTTTATAAGTCTTCACTTTTTCCCCCCATGTGTTATTTTAACTGAAATTAAAATGTTATGTGCAAAATGTATTAATCTCCTTCAAAATAACCTACTTGTAAACTCAATGTAAACAAACACCTGGTCAAGTGAGTTTAAGATATTCTATTTGGCTCATATACGTACAGTATTTGAATAAGGTGCCAATAGTTTTTTAACCAACCTGTATGTTCAGCTGGAGATCACTGCTTCATAGAGCTTGTTCCTCCAGTTTGTTGGGAAATTGCATGGTCAAGTGAGTGGGTGTGGCTAAGGGTCAAAGTACTGTCTGTCCTTTTAAGTTTCAAGTCACCCACCCATCAAAAAATTAAAAAGTCCCAAACAAAAATCTAGTATAAAGACTGCCGGTTCTCGCACTTGCCTTCATTTGCAGAACTCGAATCTAGTAATAACACCTTTGGTACATTTGGCAGACAATCAACTCCATGCTGTTGTCATACTGTAGTTTATGGAATTCATATTCGGAGTAAATTAAACACCTTATCCAGTGATATCGCAAAGTTTGCACACTTTTGAAGCTGCCCTTAAGTCCTAACACTGTTCATATTTTATTAGATGTGTGGTTATGAATAATAAAACAAAACATGGCTTGGGATTCACTTCTTTAAAAAGCAGACTAAAGATAAAGTAAGATCACAATCTGTTCTTACCTTGTCTTCACAGAGCCGTTGTGCCGTCCTGCTTAAGAGAACAATGTGCAAACTAAGACGTATATATACACACACAGCACACACCCACATACACCCCTACATGCAGACACACCCTTTTCTGTCAAATTTGATCAAACATTTCGAGTGCATACTTCAGTGCACTGGATTTTTTGCAGGTTGCAGAGCAGGAATCTCCTCTGCAACATAGGGTGCCATTATTATATACTGTATCTAGATATAGGTTAATACATATTAAGTATTTAATTATATATTTAAAAAAAATTGTTATGTAAACAGTGCTTGTTTTGAATTGTGGTGTTGCCTGAAAAATCGAGAAAAAAACAAGACACGAAACATTTTGGCATTCGGGTGGAGCTCTTCAAGCCCTGCAGGCATTAACAGGGCATGTTATTTTACTTCACTAAATATTCCGGCTCTGTGCCATGGGAATGTTTGTTCTGGCGTTTCCCAAACCATGCTGCTTCATTAATGACAGGCTCTCTAATTGGCTGTGCAGCGTTCTGATTCAGTAATGTGTCAAAGTTTGGCGAAAATTTCATACGCCTTTTTTTTTGGTTTTAAACAATAGATAATGGATACAATGGAAGCAACAAAACAGGATAGGGCATGGTGTTATAGACAAATAATTAACAGCGAAATTAAATTAAAACCCAAAGCCATTACTAATCCAAAGGTTGTTCATTTTATTTCTCTTAGACAGCAATTATTTTTTTCCAACCAAATAATAAAATATGTTTTTTTACATGCAAAAATTTGATTATTGTATTGAAAATTGGTAATATTTTTGGGTGGTTGAAACACATCAACTTTTGGACTTCTGGGGACTCGTTTTTTGTATTATTAAATTTAGGGCAGAAAATTAAGTTAACTGGTGAAAATGTGACTGTTTATACCTGCAGAAATGTGAGTGAGAACAGTCTTGTAGATGTTCAACAACATTAAAACTAATTTTAACATGTATGTACATTTCATTTGTAAACTCATGTAGTGTAAGAAGAATATAACACTTTAAGTGCGTTTGTGTAAAAAAAAAAAAAAAAAAAAAAAATATATATATATATATATATCATCTTCAAAGAAATAAAAGTTCCTAATTTCTATTCAGTGGTGGTTCAACAATGATGCCAGTTCATTTAAGAAGGGATATTGGCTGATAAAATCTATATAAATAAGAGAAAGGTTTTGCCTGTACATTGGTCTTTCAGTGATATCTTTACGTTTCATACAAGGGAGGACCTGAAACCAGTCTGTGTGTACTGTATGTCTGTCCAGCCAGAATATGTCACAGCATCACACAAACCTGGCTGAACAGAATTTAATTGAACTTTTGTGGTACATCTGCCTGAAGTTTAACCTGCACCATAAGTAAAATTAAAATGTTATGTGCAAAATTTATGAATCTCTTTCAAAATAACCTACTTGTAAACTCAATGTAAACAAACACCTGCACCAATAGATATTAATTACAAAAAGGCTAAAGTGAATATTTTGACTGGGATTAGTTCATATTTTCACTTTGGCTGAAATAACAGCGCTGAATTTTAGCACGCTGGAGTCGGTTTAAGACAAAACTTCATCTTTATCTGATCTACTTTTCCCATTTCTCATCTGTGATTCTCTCTCCGATTACAGAACAGGGAGTGTATTTGTCTGACAATGAAAGAAGGACAACTTAGTGTAAGGCGTAAGATACTCAACCTTAGAGGATTTTATTGTTTTGTATTAATAAGTTAGACAGAGAGTTCTGCTGTACAGACAGACATGTACGTGGACTTCAAACTGAAATAATAATGATAATGATAATAATAATAATAATAATAATAATATCACTGATTACATTAAAGCCCATCAGATTATTTTTAGATTTGACCTTTTAAATATTTCTACAAACTCTTGTAGAAATACATCAGCGACTGGTACTAACGCTAACTAGTCCAAGAAAAAATTATAATTTAAACTAAATAAAAACCAACTTATGTCTATGGAGTGTTGTGTAATGAGAAAGTCCAGCTTGAGGCTGAATGAACGGTTAGGAAGTGGAATGATCCGCTGTAGGGGGGTCACACCGGGGGTTCACATATTCTGACATAACTGTGAGAAAAAAAAATATATATATAAAACAGCTTGTTATAAAAAAAAAAAAGAGTCTACATACGGTACTTGACCCTTAATGACACATAACGAGTCAAAAACCTCACGCGCACGTGTCACCCGCACGCAGACTGTACCACCTACCGCGCGCGCGCTGTTACCTAGCAACCGTTCCAAACAAACTGCCTTTCATTTTGCAGAGTGAAGTGTCTAAGGGAATAAGGTAAGGAGCTAATAATGTATTATTCAGTGTTTTATTACATGAAAATGTTATTTAAAACATTTATTACAATTACATTTTGTTAAAGTTACAAAATACACACTCAAAAAAATAACTCGTTGAATGAACATAATTAAATTATGGAAAGAATTTCCACCTGATTTAATGGCTTTCGT
>JAQQZT010000033.1:3471452-3490581 GCA_030068275.1 Clarias platycephalus | reverse complement strand
TTGCCACTGTCGCCCTCGGCTTGCTCACCAGGGACAAACTGACCATTTTGATTCATACACATTCACATTCCATACAACCTTAAATAATTCTTTTGATTGTGTGAAGCTGTTTTGAGGCAATGACAATTGCTAAAAGCGCTATACAAATAAAATTGAACTGAATTGAAATTGAATCAACTGATGATCAAAAAACATCCTGACGAACATCATCTACTAACTTCTGTAACGCATCTCTGATATGTGTTTCGGACTTACGGGACCGAATCCTCCTCCACAAGTGATGTAGTCGGGGTGATTCACGAGGTCGAACAGCTCCACCTGCTGGAACGGAGTCTGACTGGTGGACAGACGCCACGGCTCAGACAGCACCTGATCCAAACACATACACATCATAATTCTTCTAGAGCTCTAAATTTACTTCTGCTTATCTATCTGCAAACACTCCTACTCACCACATAACACACACATACATTTTAAAGTATTAAAAAAAATGCCAACTGTATTTAATGAATGACCTTGATTCTTAAAACACTTGCTCTTTCTGTTTCTCTCTCTCTCACACACACACACCTTTTTGAGAAAAGGCGATTCGACCCCCAGGTATTTTGAGACGACGTAGAGGCAGAAGAGGTGTCGGTCTATTCCAGCTCCAGTCATGGCCAACCGGTAGAGCATCTGATGCTTCTCAGCCGCAGAACGAAACAGACACCTGCACACGTCTGCTGGCTGTGGGGGGGGGGGGGAGACAAAAGTTGAGTGGAGGAGTGAGGAGAAAGTGCATCAGAGACAGAGAACAAGCAAGACACCCAGATATCACCTCTCCATTCTGGAACGCTTTGACAAAGGCACAGCTCTCACTGGAACACGAGCGCACGGTTTCAGTTCGGCCCTCACGGAACAGGCGCGTCATGGACGCCTCATAGGTCAGACAGAACATCCCTCTGTCCTGAGCATCAAAGAGAGAGAGACAACTCTTAAACCTGAAAATCTACCAAGTTTAAAAATAAATAAATAACAGTGTGGTATTATAGTTTATTAATTGTTACCATGGGTTAAGCTGTATAGGTTGTGTTATACTGTAGGAGGGCATGATGGGAAATGTGTTAAAGACTCACCCTGTAGTAGGCTAGCTGCAGTGCTAACTGGATAAAGGCGTCAGGGCTCATGCGGACCTTTTTGATGCTGCCTTTGCCAAAATCTCGGAAGGCGAAAACGTGAAAGCCGACGTCATCGGCTAGGGCCTCTGCTACCGAGAGAGACTGGGTGATACGCTCCTGACACTGAGACAGAGAGAGACAGACACAGTGAGAGACAGTAAAGTCAATAAACAAGATGTGTTTTAGGAATAGGAGTCCATGTGTACCTTCGAAGGAATGTCCCAGGATAATCTCTGGGGGTGGGGCAGAGACTGATTCCCATCACCTTTGCAGTGTCCCTCTTCATTGTAACCCAGCTGGAAACTGTCCATAGTCAGTACATACTGTTAAAGAAAGAGAGAGGCGAGAGAGGGGGGGGGATGAGGGCGAGTTCTTTGTTCTAACTTGTATTTGTTTGCTTCCCATGTCTTACCTCCCACATGTGCGAGACAATGGGAGCGTCGGCCCAGGAGTGCTCAGCGTTCAAGCCGTTCTTCCCGTTCTTATACACCACCAAGGTAAACGATTTATCGAACCACCTGAGAAACACACGCAGTATATTAGACTCATCATCTATACGGCTTTATCCTGTATTCAGGGTCGCGGGGACCTGGAGCCTATCCCAGGAGACTTAGGGCACACACACACTCACACTCTCACTACGGGCAATTTGGAAACACAATTAGCCTAATCTGCATGTCTTTGGACTGTGGGAGGAAACCGGAGTATATTCGACTCTTACCAACTAAATAAGGAATAAAATATTCAGGAACACTGTTAAGAGTAAAATAATCAGGAAGTACGCTTATCTCTCTTAACTATAATACATGACAATAACAGCAAGTCCTAACATTCCCGAGAAACTTGCCTGTCATAACATTTTCCGTGAAGGAGAGACTTGGCATAGCGGTCCATACTAGCGGCTGGGTCGTCTCCCATCATGCCTTGCTCCTCATCTTCCAGAGTGACAAAGAATGCAGCCTTCTCGATGCAGTCCAGAGACCTTTTATTAATGCCAGAGCTGAAGAACCCCTTCCTGGCTTCAGCCCATGGAATTCTAGGAAATGGAGTTAAAAACAAGGGTTAGTTTGCAAAATTATGCTCTAGGTGAAGCGCTGGGCGAGGGGTGGAGCCTACAGAGGGTCGTCCTTTTTAAAGTGCCGTTCAGTCTCAGTGAATTAGGCATGAACTTTGTACAGCCGTGGCTAAAACCTTTGAGAGTAATCGATGCGTGGAGTTTGTCCAAATTTGTGGGTTTTTGTTTGTCAACCTGCCTCAACCCAAATTCTCAATGATGGGTACAAAAATATCCTCCGAGAGCTACTTCTCCCAACTACCGAAGAACAGTTGGGTGATGAACAATATCAGTTCTTCATCATGCCTAACCAAATGGCTCGGGGACCAAACATTGGGGTCCATGGTCAGGAAACAAGCCAGACCGTAATCCCATTGAGAACGTGTGGTTAGGGTGGACACACAAAAACCCACAAACTCCAAGCATTGACTATGTAAGAATGGGGTGCCATCAGTCAGGGTGTGGCCCAGAAGTTGATGGACAGCATGCCTGGGAGAATTGCAGAGGTTTTTGAAAAGAAGGATCAACACTACAAATACTGACTCTTAGCATAAACTTAAAGGATTTTATTGGCAATTACATTAAGACTTATAAAGTGTTTGTAATTATACTTCAGTATACCAGAGTAACATCTGACAAAAAGATCTAAAAGCACTGAAGCAGCAGACATGTGAAAGATTGATGTGAAATGTGATTAATGCGAGATGTGAAAATTAATGTGTGTGTCTTTCTCAAACGTTTTGGCAATGGCTGTACTTGTCATAAAAAAGGGGAGTGGCATCTGAGCCTGACCATGCCAGTGAAAGAGGTACTGTCCAAGTGCCTGTCAGTCTCAATAAAGAGGTGTGGCCTCAATGTCTGGCGGTCTCATTAAAGGAGGCGTGGCCTCTTTAGCTGTTGGTCTCGGTGAAGGAGGCGTGGCCTCGTTGCCAGTCAGTCCAAGGATCCATCTAACCCGACCAGTCGAGACTCATGATAATTCTAGGTAGGTGTGTGTGTGTGTATATATCTATAGACACACACCTGTCCCCTGCAGTTAATGCTGCCAGTTTCTCCTCGCCTGGTGCTGGAGCAGACTTGTCATCCAGGATACGCTGGATCTGCTGTTCGATCTCCCGTGGGGTCAGCATCCTGCCTGCCTGATAGAGCCACAGACGGAAATAGCGTCCCCTGTGGTACACGGCCACGTGCTCACTATCGTTCCAGTGCACCACAGTGTCTACAGCAGGAGGACAAAGAACGTTTCAGTTTGTTCATCAGAACCGGACTCCATGTTTATCTATGAATGAATACGATTCATATTACTAACTACATAATGCTTAAAATCAGCCAAAAAGTATTAAAAAAAAAAAAAAAAAATCGGTACAGTGACCACTTCTGAGCGCTGATGAAATGAGTCTCCAGTGGCAGTCAAAAGGAAAACTACAACACCCAGACAGAGAAAAGTCTTAAAGGAATTTATTAACATCAACTGCCACCTAACACGCAGTATTAATGCAGATGAATTCCTGCTTTCTGTTTCTCCAGATGAGGATGGGTTCCCCGTTGAGTCCGGTCCCTCTCAAGGTTTCTTCCTATTACCATTTCGGGGAGTTTTTCCTTGCCACTGTCGCCCTCGGCTTGCTCACCAGGGACTATCTGACCATGTTGATTCATACACATTCCATACAAACTTAAATAATTATTTTGATTGTGTAAAGCTGCTTTGCGACAATGACAATTGTTAAAAGCGCTATACAAATAAAATTGAATTGAACTTTAGAATTTTTAAATGACAAAAATGACAAGATGCATTTTTACTTCATCATATTAACTTGCAGTGAAGCTGGTGAGGGAATGACAGTGAAGATGAAGAGTTAGAGGCAAAAGCTCACATTTGTCCATGTGCAGTGTGTGTTAATCCTCCTTTAGAGAGCTGATCAAGGCAACAGTAACATGGCAGGGTTTAAACACTCAAAAAACACTCTAGAATCATTAATTACACACACACACACACACACACACACACACACACACACACACACACACACACACACACACAGAGACTGACTGAGTGCATGACGAGTATAAATCTGTATTTTTCCATACATCTTTCTCCGGTTAGTAATCAACAGTGTGTGTAGATTTGTTGTGTGTGTGTACCTGTCACAATTCCAGGTATGCGACAAGTGTCAAACATCCTCTCATATTGATAGGAACATCAAGGAATAGAGGACCTCAACAACCACTGATCAGAGAGAGGGAGAAATGGAGGGAGAAGATGCAAGATGAGAAAAGAAAGAAGGGAAATAAAACAAACAGACAGACAGACAACGGCACACACACACACACACACACACACACACAGATGATGAACGGATGGCAATGGAGAGAAAAATACATGCAATAAAGAATAAATCAACAGAATGAAGGGATAATGTATGGACAGAGAAAGACAAGAGGCTGTCAGGCTTCAGCTGGAAGGGACACAAATCAAAACGTCTCACACACACATACATACACAGATACAGACACACATACATACACACACACACACACACACACACACAGACACATACATATACACATACATACATATACACACACACAGACACATATACAGTACACACACACATACAGTACACACACACACATATATATACAGTACACACACTTCTGCATATGAAGATGGCGAACTCTCTCTCCGTCTCTCCTTTGCAACTGTCCATTTTGTGCAATGCCTTTATTCTGAGTGTGTGTGAATGTGAGTGTGTGTGCATGTGTGTGTTTGTTACCCGTCTCCACTCCTGGCATTCGTGTGGTGTTGAATAGCCTCTCACACTGAGCCGCACACAGGGGAATGAAAGTGCCAGGGATACGGCTCTGAGAGAGAAAGGAAAAGAAAATGAGAAAGTGGGACAGAAAGAGACAGAATGACAGAAAATGTGACAGAAATTAGAAAATGAGCAACAGAAAGAAAGAAAAGAATAGAAGAGAAGTACGAGAAAGACAGAAAGAGAGAGAGAAGGATATTTAGACAAACAAAAAGATATTGGAGAATAAGATGAAGACAGGCATAAATAGTATAGAAGAGAGAAAGGGAGTGAGGTGGAAAGAAAGAAAAAAAGAAAGAGTAATAGAATGTCAGAGGTGGAGAATAGGGCAGCGAGAGACAGAAAGAATGTAAAAGTAAGAGAAAGAAGGAAAGAAACAGAATACGAGAGCGTGAAAGAAAGAGAAAGAGAGGACAGGGAGAGAGAAATAGAAGGAGAGAACAAATGAGACAAATAGATAGAACAGTATAAGAGAATGAGAGAGAGAAAGAATATGAGAGAGAGACAGGTGGAAGGGGAGAGAGAGAGAGAGAGAGAGACAGGCAGTGAGAAGGAAAGAGAAACAGAATGAGAGCGCGAGAGGCAGACAGAGGGAGACAAAGATAAGGGAGAGAATGAAAAAACAAGAGAGGGAGAGATGGAAAAGCAAAAGGTGATGGAGTAAATGAAGTGATAGAGCTGAGAGAGGGATTTCAAAATTAAAACCTCCAAGTACACAAATATGCTGCTCTTAAAGCATGACTACACGATTACACATGATTACAGAAGTAAAAGAGACGGAGGTGCAGGTTCCGAGGCGGACTCACGGGTTTGATTTCCTCCTTGTTCAGCTTCCTGCGGTACTGGAGCAGAGCGTGCATCGTGTTCCCCGCTCTGGCCGCCTGGATCGGGGTCGGGGTCACAAACATGAAGTCCTGACATAGAACACAGAAAACAAATATATTAATAATTAATAATAAACATTTCACACCAGCACTGCCACACCTTACCACTAACGAAGTAGCAATTAACGTCTAAACTACTACTGCGCATGTGTAAAAAAAAAAAAAAGCCAAACACACACACCATGCCATAGTAGTTGCTGTTGACCATGATGGGGCCACGACCTCTCAGGTAGATGTACTCCTCCCACCAGTCACTCACCTGTGACAAAAAATAAAAAAATAAAAATAAAAGAACATAAACATTTCATCATGGTCCCTGGACGTTTCCGTGATTCAAAGTGCAGCAATTCATCAAGGTATTTAAGTCTTGTGTGTAAAATACAGAATGCACTAATCACCTTAAATTCCTCCCCCGGGCGTTTTGCATTTTTCACACTATGCAAATAAAAACATTTGGCACAAAGGCTGAAAAGATCGTGTGTGACTTTGTGACACAGCTTAAGGTTCAGGAATTTACAGGTTCATAGGTAAGGTTTAAAAGCCCAGGAAACTGGGTGTGATTTTCCTCTAACGCTTGTTGCTTAATTTGCCTTGCTGCGGTTTACTCACGTAGTTGGAGGCCCACATGGACTTGAGCTTGAGATACCACTGAAGGCGGTTCCCCAGACTGAGCTCAAAGTCTCTTGCGAGAGTCGCCATTTTCTCGAACTCTGAGTCGATCATCAGAGGACGGACTGACTCCAGGTACTGCACAGAGAAAGAAAAAAATACTTTAAATATCACGTTTATTTTCAATTCAATTCACTTTTATTTGGTCATTGCGTATTGCTGCTGCTGATGATGATGGACTCACCCTTTTGACTGTGTCCTTGACAGCAGGAACAGGTAGGTTAGGCAGAGAACCTTGGTAGCTATACAGCAGCGGCTGACGACCAGAGAAGATCCGCACCAACATCTAAAGACAATCAAGAGAATTTACAGCATCGGTCACGTCATCTTGGTTACTCAGAAACGGGTTTAGGTAACCGTTTAGAGAACAGCGTTTCCTCTGGCTCGCTAGATTTGCATAAAAACAGACAGGCACTGACCACCCAGATCTTCGTGGTTGTGGATATGTTGCCATGCTGCTCGAACATCCAGCGGTGGTAGGAGAGCAGCTGCTTCAGACACAGCTTCATGGTGAAGATGAGGGACAGCCAGAGCAGAGTGCTGAACACCACGGCCGAGACCACCGTCTGACACTGAACGCTTAAAGAGCCACTATGGGGAGATGAGACAGAGAGAGAGAGAGAGAGAGAGAGAGAGAGGGAGGGAAGGAGGGAGAGAATAATGTATTATAATAGCGTAAAAATCTATTAAAATAACATACAAGAAAATACAAGACTGAGTCAACTAGACTGGTTGAATAACAATTGTCTACAAGTACATCGTTATTAAACACTTTAAAGACAGTAACACAGCGAATTGTTTCACTTGTTTTAATTTGTTATAAATGGCTAAAAAACCACAGCATGTCATTAAAGTAGAATAGGCCGGCCAGTACAGAAGTGGTCTACCACAAACAACAAATACACATGACCATTAAACCAATAATTGGATTTATTTGATATTTCTATTCAATTCACATTTCAAACCCTGTCTACCCGCATGTGAAGAGTAAGATAAAGAAAACAAAATGTAGAACTAAACACCCTATGGTGTACAAACATGGCAGTTGCTGACAAAGTACGTACCCTTACAACCTGGAGCATTTTGGACATTTTTCTCCATTACTGTGTTTTTAATAAATATATAAAGTGATCAGGATTGTGATATATATTTTTTTCCAGCCACAGCCTGGGCAATGTAATGAATAAAATTTGATTTAATAAAAAAAAAAAAAACTATAAAAATTGGGTCACAGGGCATAAGATCGTGTGTTTTATAGCTTATAGTTTATGTGACCAAAAAATTATAAATAAAAAAAAAAGTGCACTATGTGAGACCTATCCTGACAGCAGTAAAATTTGCATGTTATGAAAGTAATAATAATTTTGGTTCTACATAACGTATCATGAAACCCAAATCAACAGCTTGATGTCCGAAGTCCGATATACAAGTCCGATACATCTATATAAGTGGTTGTTAAAAAAATAAATATAAAACAAATTATTTCAGTCTTCGGCCAATGCTGTGTTGCCGCACAGATCAATGACGCTTGATTTTTAAGGGTAAATCTTCCAGGATTTTTTTTCTTTAAAAGAAGAGCCCATTCATTTCATCATTGTGAAACTGCGTTCCTCTACAGAGCATGTGCGACAGAGCATGGCCTGCATGTGCGACAGAGCATGCCCTTTTTACTATTTTTACAGCACTGACATCCGCTGCATTTACTGCCTCCGCGATAGCAGAATAAACAGGTACATAAGCGAGGGTGAACTGTTCGCTACTAGTTAATCGATCACAGATGGCATCTTTATCCCAAACAGATTAAAAAGGGTGCGCAAACATACTTGGGCGTCCCATAGAAGTATACTCTATTTGTAGGAAACACTGGTAGTGGAATAAAAGAAACCCTCCGTGTTTTTGAAACGAGTGCCTCGACTACTTAAAAGTGCACCTTGTCTTTTTCATAAGTACTGGGACAGTAAAGTTCTAGTTCCTGTTGGGATCATTTGCAGCCTTTGGGGGTGGGGGATTGTTACCTGGCCGGCAGGTGCTCCTGTATCTTAGCGATGAGGCCCATGGACGGATCCGAGCGCGTGTACATGGTGGCCAGGATGGCTATAACCACAAAAAGCCAGGAGGACGGGCTGGCAGGATAGACACCTGTAATCACATTATTCTGCACACACAAAGAGAGAGAGAGAGAGAGAGAGAATATGATGCAAATGGAGATAAAGAGTGTCTTAATCATATTTAATTAGACAGTTCAGACAGCATGAAGCACTGTGCTTCGAGTTAAAGAAGTCACAATCGATCAACGTCAGGAAGAACCGAGTGTGAAATAATGTTTCAGTGACAGGTTAATATGCATGCTGGGGACATGCCACATTGAGCAGCATGAGCCAGCAATCACACTCATGCTGAACGAGTCAAACGACTACATACACTCCCTTCTAACGAACTTCCTTTGAAGAACAGCATACTGCTGAGTTTGGAGGTTTTAGGTTCAAAGGTAAAAGCCTGGGAAAAAAATTATCATGCTTGAGTTAAGGTAAAATACTTTGTAAAAGTTCATGTTTTAATAATAATGTCAATAATAATACATATTCTATATGGGGACGTTCAAGTCAAATCAAGTCATAATTGTATTTCTGAATAACAATACAATTATGAGAGCTAAAAACTCCCATTATATTTCTATATAATCCGCTGCTACATTAATGCACTTTAAAACATTTACACTGTTGCAAATGTTTTACTGCGGCTAAGAGTCACTCTGAAATGTGCGGCTAGGAGAAATTCTGAAATGTCAATCAAGTTCCAGTTTGACTGGACCACGCCTTCTACATCATGTTGTATTATGCACTAAACGTAGAGACCTTTGACCTAGTTTGCATGAAAAAGATGTCAGGTAATGTTAAAAACTTATGTTGAAAATATGAACTTTATTCTGTAGCGTGTTTAGATTAAAAATCTTACTTAGTAACTGATATTAAAATAAATATTTTTTTTGTCTTTCTTTACTAATACTCTTTTTAAAACCTGTAATTCTTATTTCAAAAAAAGAATCTAGCACTTTATTGGAAAAAAACAAATTTTTTCGAAAACTTTTCCAAGTTTTTTTCCAAGTAGACGATTACTTTAAGAATCAGAAAAACACCATTTTACAGTCGAGGACTTTTTTTAAATGTAAGAATGTAAACTGCTTGGCCAAAACATTTAAACATACAAGAATGAACTTTTTAAATAATTTCATGTTACTGTGTTCGAGGTTGCACAGTACCTTTAGGCGGACGACACGCTTTTTCCAGGAGCGAAGTCCGGAGAGATAAACCTGTCTCAGAGCCTCGTGAGAGAGCTGCAGGTCTATCCCCTCGGGAGTTATAGTGAACTGGAACGCTACTGCCTGATGCGCCTCGGCCATCCCTGCACCAAAAAAATAAAAAATAAAAAAGGGACACAAAAATCAATTTAAGAGCATTATTGTCTCTGCATTAGCGAGCAGAACAATTATCTCGTTAGTGCTTCAACTGAGGAACAAGTGCATATGGGCTTTTTATAGTCGCTTGGAAGCGTTTATTAAATAAATATGAAACCAAAACAGTATATATATATATATATATATATATATATATATATTTTGTCTTATGCATTTTCTTTATATGAAAATATTATAGCTAGATTGACTTGTTTGATTAAAAGCCAGCTAATAGACCTATCAAAAAGTATGTCTATTGATTTGTTTGATTTTTTTTTCTTCAAAAGTAAGAACACAACTTCCACAAGTTGTAAGCTCATTGGGAGTTGTCAGAAATAAAGAAAGGGGTTTACCCGACACCTGTATGTAGGAGTAAATGTAGGAGTAAATAACTTCTGGCTGTGTACTATTTATACAGTAAAAAAAAAAAAAAAAGAAATAATGGTTTCAGGTTGCTGATTTGTCCTGGTTTGAGCACGAGTTTAATATTTTGTCTATTGTCAGACCAGACCAAATACTTCTTCGTGGCGAAGAAGATCGGAAAACCCGCCCGCCTGCCACCTACATACAAACTTGTTCCTGTCTGTCTGGATTATTGTTTATCTAAAGAAGTAATCTGAACCGCAGACACCTACAGGATTCAAGTTAATTTTTGGCTATGAATTCAAATCTAGAAGCATTTCCTCATATATCCAGTTTGAGAGAGTTTCTGCACAGAATCGGATACCTGCTATTGGCAGTTCTGCTGTTCTAGTCGGTCTTCAACGCTTGACTTGCTCATCACATTTGTGGTCATATGAGTCAGTGTCCCAAAAATCTCAGTAGATCAGAAGTTTTTAAAATACTCAAACTCTAACTCATCAGAAGCACAAGTCTATCATTACAGGATGTTCATAGAGAACATGCAGTCTTAAGGTTCTCCAGGCTCCCCAAGGGATTCTTTCTCACTCCAGTCCTTGTACCTGAGCTGTTTCAAAGGAATTTTTTGTTTGTCAAGCCAAACAAAACCTATGAATTATTCAAGAATAAAAAAAACATCTAACTAAGGCATGAACCAATGAGAAACAGGTGAAGATGATGACAAATGATTAGTAGAAATGAGAATCAGTAGTCACCACATGATACGATATTATCACGACACCTTGGTGCCAATTTGACTTATATTGCGATTCTGTAAGTATCACTGTTTTATAAATATCCCAATTCAATATTACATGTTTTCTTTAGATTTTGTTACAATTTTAAGACCATGAACCGTTAAAAAAAGTTGCATCATAACTTCAACGTTTTATACCTTAGTTTTATTCAACAGTTTCAAAAATGTGAATTGAACAAGAGTAATTAACAGCCCGTTCCTTGTAGCATTACTTTTCTCACTTTAAAACCAAGCGCAGCATCAATACAAACTAACTTCAAATACAAGAGTTTAACATTTAACCTCAAATTAAATTAAACAAGCTACATTTTTACCAATCGACTGTATCTCGGTTATGTCATCTGTCATAATTATTATTTTTAAACAAACTTAGCAAATGATTCACTCCTACCACACGGGATGAAAATGTGTGAACCGTTCAGAGTGAGCCACCTGTAGGATTATAAAGAATCTACGATGTTTTACCGCCTCAAATCGATCGAGGGGCTGTGAGCATGTGGGGCTTCTAACAAACGCAATTTTCAAGACTTGTGTGCACGCGTGGTGTTTTGAGACGGTGTAAGCGTTTGTAATGAGTGGAGTCGAGACTAATTCACTCACAGAGTCTGGAGGGAAAAAAGGCAGATTGGAGTCTTTTAACATAAATGATTTAAAAAAAAAAAAAAAAAAAAAAAAAGGCATTTCATTTGCCTACTTAGAAGCTTGTGCTCTTGGTACAGAATCGTTTATATTGCAGTCTGAAAACCAGCCAAATCCGATCACTGGAAAAAAAGTAAAATTCTTCTTCTTTTTTTTATTTATTTATTTTGGACTCTGAAATAACTTTTCCTACATCTCTAGTGATTAGCATACTGACTTAGTGATTCTGAGTGGTTAAGAAGAGATGAGAGGGAAATTAGGTTGCTGCTAAGATTATTGTTACATAAAAAAACAAGTTTTAAATAGTACCTTTAGGCACTTTGCAACCTGACACACTAAAACATTTGTTCCTATTGTTTTCATTTAATCTTCATCATTTAGTTTATTTCAACATGAAGAAAGGAGGGGGTCTCAAGACATGACACAGCATTGTATACCGGTTGTGAATGTGTGTATAATGCACTTGCACCCTGGGTGTATATTTGCCTCACATCCAGTATTCATGGGATCAACTCCAAATCCACCAGCCTAATGTGCTTCATGAAAATGTGTGAATACTGTGCAGTATCACAAAAAAAATCTCAAGATCACAATGACAAGAACCAGAAAAATATTTTCTGGGAACAAAAAAAAAAAGAAAAAGAACGGTTTTTATACTTCCTCGGATGCTCCGAGTTTCTCCGTCAATAAACAAGTAGAACCGGTGTGGTGGCCTTTGCTAAAGTGACGTCACATACCTGTCAATAACTAACCGGAAGTAAGACTCCCAACCATCCTGTGTTTATATTATATTAAATTAACTGTCATCACTAAACCAGGCATCTACTCCTCTGTATATAGTGGCTGAGCATCGTATATAGTCAAAACACTTAGAAATTCATAATAAACATTTTTTCTTGTGTTTTATATTTAAGCCGCACGCGACCTTGTTGGCGGGGCTTAATTAACAAACATTTAGCATTCCGCTAACACATAAGCGGCTCCGGGTAAGACTAGGCTTCTGAATTAAATATCAGAAAGACACTGAGTATGGTATTCGTAAAGTAAACAATATATTTTAATAAATAATTTATATATTTTAATATATATATTTAGATGATGCTTTGCGGATTTTTATCCTACCCGTATTCCAATACATTCTGCTACGATTAGTTGACAGTATCAACTATATAAACGGTCAACCAATCATCCTCTGGCATGTAACATTCACCAGCGAACCAGAAACAAAGAGGCGGGCTTTCCGGAAACCCGGTGTGAAAAATAAAAAAAACGATGCCGCGAGCTGATGCAGAACACCAGCTAGCATACCGGCTAACAAGCCTGACAACTGCCCAACCCGACTCATCAAGTCACACAGCATTTACCGACTTTTCATTTCTACAGCCACGACAATGTAACCTTTATTTTTAGGTGAATAAAACGTTTCCACCATTCCTACCTGATGTTTATGAAGATGAAACCGAATATTCAAGAATTTACGTAGGCGCACGCGCACCGACTGGACCTCGACGACAAATGAAGGCTCCTCGCTCGTAGTGTTATTCCTTCGTCAGCGCGCACGCACGTGATTGGTCAAGCGCTTGAGCATCCATGACAGACTGACCAATCAGAGGACGAGCTATTGATGCGGCTCGCAAAACGCGGAAGTGCCTTTTTTCCTTAGGTTTTTTTGTTCTGGTTCGTTTATTATTTTTCATAATTGAGAATCTAGATCTAAGATTTTATTTACATCACATTTTCAATAAAGAATGATTCGTTATGATTTATACACACTTGCACTGCAAAACTTTGAATTCCCTACAAGTGATAAATGAGATGACTGCGTGTTGCATTTTAAAGCATTAATAAGCTGCTCTCTCTCTCTCTCTCTCTCTCTCTCTCTCTGTGCTTCTCTTTCTGTCTTTCTCGCTGTCTCTTTCTTTCTCTCTGACTCTCTTCTCTGTCTCTATCACTCTCTCTTGCTCACTGTTTCTCTGTCTCTCTCCCTCTCTCCCTCTGTCTTTCTCTCAAGAGCCCCCCATGCATCTTCTAATTGATCCTCTTCCTGTGAATGATCCTATAGATGCCCTAAAATTCTAAACATCCCAAAACCATATTAAACACCTGCTTTAGTATACAATCTCAAATGGATGTTGTAAATTTGTTTCTAAGAACGGCTGCTATAATCATGAATACTGTCTCATGCTGATCCCAGAATTCCTAATTCATAACTGAACATTCTTTCAACACATTTAGTACTGTTTGCCTTCATACAAGGAGCATTCAAGTCAAAACAGGACTTCTCAGTGATAAGACTCTCATCTGGAGTAAAACATTTGAACGGTGCAAACGTTTTAAAGAAGGTCGTCTATCTGTGAGTAACGTTTCCTGGAGGATGTGGCTCGGAGCCCACCGCATTTGTTCCAGTTAATATTCAGCAAGTGGAACGCCTGATCCTTGAAAATCGATGGATAACTTGTTGCAGATGCACCTGTCCATGGTAGCTGTACAAAAAATCATTTACCAACACCATTTGCACATTTCAGGAGTTATCAGCACATCACTTGTACAGTCCTGAGTTTGGGCAATTAAAACAGTTCCTGGGAGGCCAGTGTTTCAGACGTGAATAAGCAGGGAGTCTGAGCTAAAGCTCAAGCGGACTGTGGAGGCCATTTGAGTTTCTACTATGATGTTATCCAAACACTAGTGAAACAGTGGGACGAGTGCATTAGTGTAGCAGGTGATTATATAGAGAAATAAAGCTATTTTTACTCTCATAATTGTGTTCTGTTATTCTGCACAACCAAAAGTCCTGCCTTGCCTTAAAGTCCCCTTGTTTATTCAGTTAATTTCACTGTCGTCTGGAAGAGGACGGGTTCCCTTTGTGAGCCTGGTTCCTCTTAGGGTTACTTCTTCATGTCATGTCATGCCACTGTCACATCTGGCTTGCTTATTAGGAATCTAATCTACATCTGCGGGAAAACTAATCTGCAGGAAACTGGTTTAACCAGTTCAAATCTATTTTGGTTAAGAGGTATGCACACTTTTTCAATTATATCTAACACTTAAATCTTTAAATATTTATTTGTGGTGAAAAGAGCATGCACCCACAAGGCACCAAATACAGGGTTCAAAATATAACAGCGACCTCTGGTGGTCAGGTTGCACTCTAGCCTTTTCTAACCCTAGCTTTTTTTTTAAAAATTCACTCAAATGTGTGAACATAATTTCCGACAGCTTAGTCTGAAAGTTCAGGTCGTGTTTAGTAAGGGTGTTTTTAATAATAAAACATCTCTATTTACACAAAATATACTGTAGACTAAAACAAATGCACCTCACTTACAGAGGTGCAAAAATGCCTGGACTTCTGCATTATCATCTTCATCCTAGTCACAATGAAAGAAACACATTCTCCATAAAAGCTGGCAGAACCTCCATAGCAGTAATAACCTATCCCAAATATTTCTCGAAACAGCTGCCCACACTATCATAATAGTGAGACGAATTGTACACCACAGAACTCTCACCTCAGATGGAAGGTATATCCAATATTTCTTTCTTTCCCTGTTATTGCAGGCATATGATTACAAATCATGCGTCACAGTTGGTATGCAGTTTTGATACTGAAACTTTACACCTTCTCACTTCATTAGCTACACCTTATACTTTAAGTAGGAGCTCTCGCTAGTACTGTACTAGTACTGTCATGTTCAAGAAACCCGTTTGAGATCATTTTAGCTTCATGACATGGCTCGTTGTGTTGAACCCTATTTTGCCTTAAGGAATGCCTTAATTCTTCATGTCATCGATTGAACAAGGTGCTGGAAACATTCCTTAGAGATTTGGGTTGCTGCAAACGGTTGCTGAGGATTTATCTGCTGCACATCCATGATGCAAACCTTCCGTCCACCACATCCCAAAGAGATTTAGTGACTGTGGAGGCCATTTGAGTACAGTGACCTCATTGTCATGTTCAAGAAACCAGTTTAAGATCATTTTAGCTTCACGACATGGCTCTTTATCATGTGGTCATAAAGGGATGGACGTGTCTGTAACAGGAGGCCAAAAAGAGTACCAGGAAAATCTCCCCCACACCATTACACCACAACCACCAACCGGAACCATTGATACAAGGCAGGATGGATGCATGGTCTTATATTCTCGTGTATAATTTTTAGTGGGTTCTCCTGTTCTTAGCTGATAAGATGCAGATGTGTGTTCAACATGATGTGTGTTCAGAGATGCTCTTCAGCACAACAATATTTAATTTTGAGTCACTCTTGCCTTTCTATGAACCATTCTGGCTATTCACCCCTGACCTCTAGCCTCAACAAGGCATTTTCACCCTGAGAACCGCCACTTAAAGATGGCCTTTCTCAGCAACATTACAAAATTATTTACATTTTCTCTTTTTCAGTCCATTCTCTGCAAACATTCGAGATGTTTGTGTTCGTAAATCTCAGTATATCAGCTGTTTCGGAAAAACTCCAATGACCTGGCCACGGTCAAATCATATTGGTTCCCCATTCAGATGCTTGGTTTGAACTTCCGCAAATCATCCTGACCAGGTCTACATGCTTAAATGCACTGAATTGCTGCCATGTAACTGGCTGATTAGATATTTGCTTTAGTGAGGAATAGAACATGCGTACCTAATGAAGTGGCCCCTGAGTGTATGTAATTTACGTTTAACATTAATGTACTGTAGGTGTTCTACGTATAATGTTCCGTTGACATGAACTGCATTATTATCATTATTATTAATTTATTTTTGACAGAAATACATAACACTTGACAACAAAACCTTGCAACGAGGAGCTTAGCAACTAAAGCACTTCTTTTTCCAAATACAGTATGTGTACACTGTACACAAGTCCACTGCTAGAGTTTATCGACCTTTACGCTTCATGAGTGACATTACATACGCATGCAAAATACCGTACTCCTAGGTCTGCTGTGAGATATCCCTTTAAGTAAGGTCTCATATGGCTCACACTGCACTTTCCAATACGGTTCCATGAGTTAGCATTCAGCCCCAAGAACCTGAGGCAGCGGAATTAAATGTTTGTTCAGCTGCGGATGTAGTGGGAGGAATGCTGTTTGTCTGCGAAGCTACCATAGGTCAGAAATTCCCCAGAAAATAAAAAAGGATGCCTTTTGGATGACCCGGATGAAGTAAAGGTCTCTAACTAAAAAGGAAATTCTAAAGGAGAAAATGGGTCAAAATAGCATCCTGATTCAACTCAAGGGTGTGTTGATGTCGTTTAAATGCATTACTGCTTCCGTGAAGCAACTGGATATGCTAATTCATCTATTATTAAACATTAAATTATGTTCATAGAGTGTAGAAGTATGCACGGCTTCACAGATTACATCATGAAAACCACAATCATGTCTTCTGACAGTCAAATACAGTGCCTTGCAGTATTTATACCCCATGAATTTTTCCACATTTAGTCGAGGTCCAATGATCACATAATGGTTCACATAATTGTAAAATGAAAGAAAAATGAAAAATGTGTGGCATGAATTTGTATTGCCCCCTTTACTCTGATACCCCTAACTAGTCAGAGTTAATGGGAGGATGGATGGAGCCAAATAAAGGGCAACCTTAGAAGAAAACCTGTTAGAGTCTTAAAGACTTGAGACTGGGGTGGAGGTTCACCTTCCAGCAGTACTGTACAATTACACACAAGTGGACTCTATTGCTAATTATTAGGTGACTTGTGAAGGCAATTGGTTTCATTGGATTTTAGTCAGGGGTATCAGAGTAAAGGGAGCTGAATTTTGAAATCTGCTTATTATTTTCCTTCCACTTCACAATTATGTGCCACTTCTTGTTGGTCTATCACATAAAACCCCAATAAAATACATTTACGTTTGTAGTTGTAATATGACAAAATGTGGAAATATTAACGAGGTATGAATATTTTGACTTTATTCATCCAAGGCACTGTACATGTTAACAAATGTAACAAATTGGTCTGTTCAAGTCTGTTTCGTAAGCAATGAAAGAAAATTCAGCTCAGAATCAACTTTATTTAACCCCCCCAAAATTTTTTAATCTGGAGTTCACCAACATCCTAAACAATATAAGCTAGCCGGCTAGCTGTGAATTGTTCTCTGAAACAGAACTAGCTATTGCTCAATGAAGAAATAATGAAAAGCTGGCAAAGTAGACGTACAACCACAAAAAGGTACCAAGCAAAAGATTTGAGAGACTCCCAATGGGTCAAAGTACAGGAAACAAAGCCAACTCGCCAGACAAGCACATCCATTTAAGCAACTAGCCAACGGTGGAAGCTCATTCTTCTACTTCTAAATAATTGTTGACGGAAACTAATTCTTCTGTACAACTAGCAAACGTTGGAAACTAATGCATCTATACAACACGCTGATTTTGGAAGCTACTATAAGTCAGTCAGTATAACTTCAGTATAGCTTTCTGTTTGAAAGTAAACCAGTTGAGATTGTTTGCTATAATCATGTTCATGGAGATGCTTGTACCATCTAATAGCTAGTGTCTGACTATTTGTTAAATTAAAATTAAGATGATCATTTACACAGAGTCTTGGGGCAATGCTCCAGTAACATGGAATGATCCATTTTAGTCCATCGTATCCTTCATTCACATGATCATTTCATGTAGTGCTTTTTTGGTTCTTCACTTAGCATTTCCGCCCCTGCGTGTGTCTAGACGTGGTCAGGGCAGAGAAAATTGTCACTTATAGAGTGCCTGCCTCTTTCTTTCTTGATTGTTTAAAAAAAATTATTATTCTTTAATCCCTGTATCAGACAGAGGTGGACTGTTTGATGCTGTGAAAGCTGATGCGTGAAGGCGAGGTGGGAAGTGACATCGCTCTCGCAACTCGTGTGCGGATGGAATGGTGGTCCTGCCAGCGGTGCCAGCGTTTCCGAATGGCTGACCGAACCTGTCCGCAAACACACAAACAAACACACACACACACACACACACACACATACACACACACGCATGTTATAGAATAGATGGCTAGTGTTATTCCGCTGACAATTACAAGCTTATAAAAAGGTGAGAATCAATGTAAGGATGTACAGTGACTGAAAAACTTTGCATGAATTTTAAACGGAAAGATCCAACTCACATAAACATAAAAACATATACAGTGGAACCTCTGATTACGAGCGCAATTCATTCCAGAAGCGCGCTCGTATTCCAAAACACTCGTAAATCAAAGCACATTTTCCCATAAGAAATAACAGAAATCAAAATTATTCGTTCCACAGCCCCAAAAAATAAATACATAAAAATAATTAACACAAAATATAAAGTAAAAATAAAACA
>JAQQZT010000033.1:3452220-3465836 GCA_030068275.1 Clarias platycephalus | reverse complement strand
TAGTGTTCATACAAAGATTTACACATTAAGTTTACTGAAAGTAAAAACAGTTGAAAGTCAGAGGACGTTTCTTTTTTCGCTGAGTATATATACAAAAAGTCTCTATTTTTCAAATGTGATAAAAGACCGTGATATGGGAGCATCAAGAAGTTCCAAGAAGTTATATTTCAATAAGAAAAGTTTAAGGTTAACAAAATTTCCACTAATTAATAATTCCATTCCACATGAATTTTAGTAGACTGAGCTCATAGCGTGGCGTTCCAGAAACTCCTGCTTATTAGTTACATTTTGCATCGGCCCCCATTCCCAGCATGTTCTCTGATTCCCACAAGTCCTAGCGCTAAAAATAGACCCAATCTGACACGCAATATAAGAAGGCCACCTCTATGCTCTAGACAAGGTCTCTAGCTTCCAAACATATTTATATTTCATATTTATTTATTATTTATGTCCTGCCGAATCGCTCCACTCCCAGGTCCCCAAACACTCTCCTCTGACAGCATACGGAGGATATTTCCAGGAGCTCAGCATTAAATACGTCATGTGTATATGATGGATGAGAGTGCCTTTTTAAAAGATCATGAGGTTAGCTAATGCTAGGTTTGTTGCTTAGCCTGCTAAATATATCGCAAAGTCATCTTTAGCTTGAATCTTTAGCCGTGTGATGTTTAACCTAATTCAGCTTTACCTGAAGGAAGAAAGTATAAATAAATGTAAAAAAAATCTGTCAACTACAACAAAAACACTTTTCAAAAAATATTAAATCACTTTTATTTATTGATAAACCAAACAAAAAATTGGAATACATAATATTAACTAATATTCAATTAAGAAAAAAAAAAAATCTAATATAAATTTTTTTTTATTTAAGGCAATTTTAAATATATTGCATACATCGTGGCTCTAATTAATTCAGGTAATTAATTGTGCTGCGAACAAAACTCTCTCATTTATAATCAAATTAATAATTTCAATTGAATTTCCAGTATATTTTTGGAGTACTTTTATGAACTCTATTCATAAAATTAATTTATTCATTAATTAGTTTTTAAATACTTTTAATTAGTGAATAACTACCTACCTAATTAATTATATATGTATTATTTATTATATTACTATATATTTATTATTTTGTTAGTTTTATGTATATATGAAGTATATACTGTATATATATTATATTATATAATAAAAAATAAAATCGATAAATCAAGAGCAACAGTGAATATAGGCATGAATGAATAAATAAAAAAATCCATAAAGTATGGAATAATAAATTCCATGAATAGACAAAAAAAGAATTTAAAGACATAAGAAATTATGATAAGAAATGAATCTTATTCCTGTGATGGAATGAATTCTTATTATGAATCTTATAAAATAAAGGTTAACACTGAATGAAATAATTGCATTTTTAGGTTTGCTTTTAAAATGGCCGAATGATTTGCCAGGCCATGGCGACTCCTTTGCTCCGTTGCTTTGGTGAAACCAGAACATCGCATGCTGCAACATCATCACTCGACAAACAGAAAACAGGCTCTAATGCAGGGCATCACACTGGCATCAAACCCAATTTAGAGACCTATAAAAGTTTTAAAAAGCCCTTTAAAGCTTTGTTTTCATTCGCACAGATGGAGCAGGACAGCTGTTGTTGACGTGTGGTCCATAAACTGTTGGGATTTTATAAAACGTTTCCAAGAAGTTAGAGAATAAAGTGATAAAACACAGCTGAGCGGTACATGAGTCAATAGTATTAACATATGGTGTTAAGATTTCTAGATCGAGCGCGAAATAACACAGTGATGGTGCAGACGGTCTGAAATGTCTGAGAATCTAAAACAAATAGATCAAAACAAAAAGACTAAGGCAATGAGGCACCAGGTATAATTTTGATCAGAATAACCATTTTTTTCCCTAGAAATTGATACTTTAAAAATGTTTTAAGTTTTTAAAAAAACATAACAATTACTATTATTATTATTATTATTATTATTATTATTGTTACAAACTATTTTTATTGCTGGACTACCATTTTTGGGTTCCACACACACTGTGCTATTATAGACCGAATACGAGCTGCTATTGTTATTCATTGGACTAAAGAATGTCCTAGTTTAAAGTTTTCTAGATCAAAAAACAGCAGGGAGGCAACCGAGGGGAACAAAACATCATCACGCATTATAATACACGCATTTCAAAGCTTAATTCAAATCATGAATCATATTCATACGATAAAGGCAAGTTATTATAGAACTGTACACATAGAGTATCTTCGCCTGAAGAATCGAGTCATAAGTAAAGACTCAAACACTTAAGTCTAATCTTAGACTTCCTAGTTATTGTTGTGCAAATGGTAAGAATAGCTTTGAATCATTAAATTACAAGTCATTAAAAAGGTAAAATTAAAACACTTGGAGCAACAACCGGCTGGTGGAAGGAAATAAGGTTACTGTTACCACTACAGTAGTATGTCCTGAAAGTGATTTACAGCACAACAATCTACCAATAATTAATGACAGCCTATTGAGTTCATCCATTTAAGGTTACATTGTATGTAGTAGAACATCTTTGAAACCAATTACTATGTAATAGTGTGTATATAAGCACATATATTACAAACCTACAGTTTGATTGGCAGGTGAACATACCGTTAGAGCAGCTGCTGTTTGTCCGACCAAGAATTAAACAGAACTCTATAATAAATAATATAAAAGAATTAGTTTGAAGAAAAAAAAAACTCATTCCGTTTATTCCTTACCTCAGTCGTAAGAAGATTACGAAGGCGATAAGGAGCGTAAACAGTGACAGGCAGTGTCCCAGGTAGTTTACGATGACGGCGATTCGATAATGCAGCCTGCTTTTTCTCTGCAACACAGAAATCCAATTCAACCTGTCTATGTTTCTATAGAACATAAAGTATTTATAATAAGTCAAAAAAATGGTGTAGAAAAACCAAGAAAAACAAACTATAGCTGCTATCAAGCTATCATTCAATCTCCTATTTGTTGTTTTTTCTTGTTTACAAAATATGTAAACATCATGTAGCTCATAGGCAGGAAATATGCAAAATGCATATGCACTGTAAATATTTTATGCTAAACTATATTCAAGTTCATAGAATAACGGGAATCCCAAATGGACATTTAGTGAATTTCCAATAAAGCTAAATCTGTTTAGAATATAAAAATTAGGATAAAATTACTTCTAAACCAAGATACTTTCAAGTCTTGACTCTTTTGGATATAAATGTAGATCTCTGCTTATTTTCTACCTCAAGCAGGATAAAATGTTCTGCCGATGCTGACTCATGAGCCACTCGTGGGCGAAAGTCGACCTTGATGAATGCGCTCTGTGCTTGCGCTATTGGCGATTTCAGAGCGAATACAGCCGTTACTGACTGGCTTGTTCTTTCCTTAATGTTTTCATTACTAATGTTTCGTTAATTGAAGTCGCTCATACTGTATACCACACAATGGCACTAGGAAAAAAAGCGAATGTGCACTTTTATCTTAGCTAACATTTTATGCGAACTCCTGTCAGAAACCCATCAAACAGCATCAAAAGGTGAACAATGCTCATAATAAAACCCGAGCAAGGTTTTGCCTACCCTAAGTCCTACCCTCTGGTTTTGCATTGGCTCATGAATTTACAATTCAACATTCGTTGAGATAACTGAGGTGAAAGTATCAAATGTTAGAAGCAAATGCAAGTGCTTCACATCACATTTCCCCTTCATTGAATTTCCCTTTCCACCAGGCCAATTTAATTCTTGAAATTTTACAAGAACTTTTCTTTACTTATTTATATTAATTCAATACATTTGTACTGAATGAGTTATAATTTTTACTGCCTCCAGTACCGGTGGGAAAGCCCTGAGCTTCAAAATGTAGTTGGTCTAATATTGTTTTCAATCTCTCCAACTTCTCGTATTCCATTAAATCTATGTTAGGTCACTTGAGAGTGCTGTATCTTGTACCACTTTTATTACTATGGCTGGCTTGATTCACTCTTGCTTGTTTATTCAGATTTCCCACAGGACCTTATCTTTGTTATGGGTGGATCTTTTTATTTTATTTGGACCTCTAACCATTATATTATAGTGAAATTCATGAATACGACCCCTGCCACTTGGTTGTACATGTTGTCCCTGCTTGTGTGGTTGTATAGACGTGTGTGCACATCGTGCATTACCTGTATATTAAGAATAGCTTTGCACTGGGAGTAGTTGCTTTTGGATGCCCAGGTCCCATTGGCCAGACATTTCCGGAAGATTTTATCTGTGGAAAAGAATGTCAAGTGCTAAAGCACAAAAGTTGGATACATTTATGAGCTTAAATGTGCACCAATTCAACTGTTTTGGATTGGTTTCACCTGTGCTATGATAGATATGACACTGTATACCAATAAAATCGAATATATATATATATATAAGTTTAATATTTCAAGGTAAAAATACCTTTTAGTAGGTTGTACTACCACCAATGGAGCTAGCACACTAACTCTAGCTAGCTATCAAGCAAAAATTACTTGTGAGTTGTTAATATCAGATCTGTGTTCCCAGGATTATGTTGTATTTTGTTGTATTCAGTTGTACACTGTAACTGTAAGTTGAATGTTATCACATTAGCTTAACATTGATACAGTATATAGTGTATATGACTCTCTAGTCATATGACCCTTGGCCTTTGTAACTGCCTAACACAATGTTTATGATATGTTTTCGTCCCAGAATACATGAAATACAGAGAAACAGACAAACATACAGTATCCTGTGCCACCTAATTTAACAACGCTGCAACTGGGGAAAAAAGTGCAAATTCCTAACTGAGGATTATTAGCTGCAATCATTTCCGAAAATATTACAAAAGAAAATATACCTTACATGTTCAGCGACATTTATAGTTTAAGACTATCAATTAGAAATAAACTAAATTAGTTTAATAACTAATACACCAATCTTACCAGCACCTCCCACAAATCACAATGGCTATCAACTTTACACAACTTTGCAACTTGTTAAAAATACATATTCCATAATGATCATAGATTTGGCTGCTTGTTGTCTGAAATTGTGTAGTCAAACTTCGTTTGTACCTGAATTTTGTTGTTGTAATAAAATTAATTTTTTTTTACCCACTATGACTTTTATAATCCAGCACAGTTTTTCTGCCTTATAATTTTTAGCAAAACATTCATTGTGAAAAACTAGTCAGCGGCCAAATTCCTAGATGCTACATCACAAATTTCCCATCTGTAATTCCTGCTGCTATTCTAAGCAGATTCCAGATTGACATCACCCATTCGGTCAGAGACGCCAGGAGACTTGGAGCTTGTTCAGAGAATGGAACATGCTGTTCTAGACTCGCCCCCTTAACCCCAAAAATGCAGGTCAGCTACAGTATTCGACTTTCCAGATGTACAGTAACTATACATAATTGACGTACAAAATTTATCATCAAGCTTGGTTAAGCCAATATAATATGTTTATTGGAGGCACTTTTTTTTTTTTTTTTTTTAGACAGTTTTTTAAAATTTAGAACGTCCTCAAAATAAAGGTTACCACTGAATGTACTGAGAATTTTGTACTCATTTTATGACATAACATTAATTCTGTAAACAAAGAAGGACACAGACACAGAAGATTTCATACTTTATGAAAAAAAATCTGAATAAAATTTTTATTGGACTTTTAAAATATTTAAAACGTAACGAAATTACAACTGGCTTTTAATACAGAAAGTTGCGATATTGACAATTTAATAATATTGAAAATTTTTAGATTTTGAGTTTTTTTCTCCCTTAAAAGCAAAATTGAAATTAATAGTGGAATGGAGTGGAAATTAACTATAATATTTATAAATATCCTGTAAATTGTGCTGTGAGGTAAGTATGAACAAAACACTTGAGGGCATGCTGTTCTTACAAAACTATTCAGATTTTTCTTCTTCTTTGTTTTATTTTACGCTTGTGTTATCATAACTTTCATTCAAATGTTTACACGAATAAATTTTACCACAGCCCAGTTGCGGCGTCTGTTTTTGTTGAGAATAATTCACCACCCAAAGGAAATATTTCCCCTGATAATCTCTTTCCATTTATAGACACCTTAGAAGAGAACTGACTTCGGGAAAATCCGAAATTATCATCTCTGACCAATCAGAATAGAGAATTCAAGCGCACTGTGAAGTGAGCAATAACTGTAGGTACAATGAAAGTGTCTAGTGCTTGTACTGTATTTATGAGAATGTTTATGTGCGTGTGTGTGTGTATGTGTGTGTGATGGCCAGTGAAATTAAATAAAGCGGTAAAGAATCCCTTTGTGCCTTATCGTTCACACAAACACCAAACACACGCTTACTCTAATGGGTATGCGCCGCACACGATCTAGCTATGTACTGAATGTTGAATGCTAAGTACTACATACACGTACTCGAGTAAAAATAAACCAGAATACATGTTCTGCTTGCTATTCCTGATACCCCCGCACCACACACACACACACACACACATGCACTTTACGTTTCGTTTTCTTAGAACAGGAAACACAGACACCGAACTACAACTAAACCATTACACAGCGCACACTATGCACAGTATAACAGCAATGTATCTGCGCTGAAATGGCAATTGATTGCTAATTAGTTTAGATTTTAAACCTCGCCTGTTTCTGATTCAGACCTCAGTGTTTATAGGAATGTTCCTCGTATTTAAAGTCTGGTTATGCACAGAAAACGGAACGGTGTGTTTTTTTTACACCTAGGATGCGCCTGCTCCCGTGCTACTTGAGGATATCCCCCAAGAAAAATCATTCTGACTTTTGCTTCTGAACACTATTCAAACCAAGTTAGGATAGGAATTCAGACCTCAGATGTGCCTCAGACACCCTGCAGTGTGCATAACACTCACACAACTTCCTGTCGGTTGTAGTTACATCCGAGGTCTGAATTTCTATCCTTACTAGGTTTGAATAGCGTTCATTTACGACACCAGAACAAAAAATACAGACGTTCATAGGTCAAAGGTCATAAGGGTAATAAGTGAGGCAGATCTTAAGACGAACAGATTAAAACTATTTGCCCCCCCTAAGGCCGTAAAAACAAGAAGAGGAAGAATATTAATTTATAATAACAAGACATTTAATATGATAGGCTTTACATCTATTAATTAAATCCTACTCATATAAAAATTAAAACTTAAATAATTTTTCCATGCTGTCTAAGATATAAACACATTACATAGTTTCAACAGTAACCCTTGGCCTTTGTAACTGCCTCCAAGCCCTTTCCAGCACACCATGAAGGAAAAAAAAAAAAAAAGTATGTCAGTGTATGCTTTCATTGAAAATAAACACTTTGCGATTGTGCAGAGAGATTAAAAACACACTTTTATGTCTGCTGAGGTCTACTAAATTTATTTCCTTTAAGTCTTTTTTTTTTTTCTTTGACTAACCCTCATAACACAATGTTTATGATATGTTTTCTTACTCGTGGTGTTGTATCTGACTCCATAGAGGAACTCCGGACACGGACGCGACACCATCTCCCCGGCCCCGCTGCGCGGCCAGCAGGTGCCGATGCCATCGATAACCGTTCTACAAAACACACCTACACAAAGGGCAGGGGATTACCAATCTGTCATCAGGGGAAGGGAATTGGATGGCACGACGAGAACAGCTATAACCATGGTACATACCCGAGTTATTAGTGTCAGAGTGATTAGCAGCATCCAGATGGTACACTGATTAAAGGGCGACAAAAACAAAATGATGAAAAATGAAAAAAAGGTGATAAATCCACTTGTCTAATGACGTACCAGGAATGAAGTCGTACAAGCTTCTTATATTTGACACAAAACTATTATCCGATTTTAGCTAAGCAATACAGAACCAAAATGTACGTACTTAAAGTATATACTTTGATACTATATTTGCTGATAAGCTACCAATAATTTCTGTGCTGCATTAAAAATAGAAATATTTCAATTATTTGCTCTATATTCCTGTTAGCAGATTTTGTTTAACATGTTAGCTTTCTATTTTTAGCTTTCTAACATTTTCTAAATCTTTTAGCATTATTTCGCATTGGTTAACTAGCTAGATAGCTTTTACTGTAGCTTCCCTTTCACTGCAAAAGCTAGTCACTTTTCTATTTTTATCTTTCAGACGCTTCTATGTTTCTAAGTTGCTCTTTGTAATTCTCACTCACTCACTCATTGTCTATACAGCTTTATCCTGTATTCAGGGTCGTGGGGGGGCCTGGAGCCTGTCCCAGGAGACAAGGCGAGGTACACTCTGGACAGGGTGTCAATCCATCGCAGGGCACACACACACTCACACACTCATTCATACACTCGGAAACCCGCCAAGCAGGGGGACAACATGCAAACTCCATGCACACAGAGACAGGAATCGAGTCTGGCTGGGCATTGAACCCAGACCATGGAGGTGTAAGGCAACAGTGCTAGCCAAATGCCGCATCTTCGTGATTCCTAATGTTAAATTTGATCATTATCTGACAGACATTTTAGGTTACATGCTAGTTGTGTTGATAATTTAGCTAGTTTGGAGTTTTAGTCAGATTACGTTTTTAATACAAAGATAAGCCTCAAAGCCACTAAGTTTGTAAATTGCTAGATGTAATTGCTAATGTTAAATTGGGCTAGCTAACACGACATGAACCTTACAGACATTGACGTTAGTTACAGACTTGCTTACCTTAAAACCCAAACCTAAACCTTTACCAGCTGGTAAAAAAAATAAAAGTGTACAAGCTGCTAGAACTCAGTTTAAACACTCAAATATGGTTAGCCTCCATCTTTTCATAACCTGAAAGAAAGCTTAAATAACTGGCTAGCTAACATTAATTTTTCAGTTTCTTAGGTATGTTAGCTATGCTTTTTTTTTTTTTTTTTTTTTTTTTTAACATAACAACCTTTTAAAAAAGCTTCTATCCAGTAAATAGGTCCAAATGGCTAGTTTTGATAACAATTTTAAGTTGTTTAGGCAGTTAGCCTAATTTTGCATTTAGCCTAAAAAAAACTCTTATCAAAACTGACCCACCAGTCTCCTGCATGCTGAAAAAAGAAAACAAAAAACAGAGAATGGAGAAACTGTTGGTCAAATGGTTTGGAAGCAACCGAGCGTAGTTTGGGGCTTATCAAAAAAGAAATTATTTTGTCATAGGAATCAAGTAATTTTGAACCACTTTGAAAAAACTGCCATCCTGTAATAATTTTTTTTAAATAAACACATGAAAGTTGACATGACACAACCTGAAAGCCTTCTCTCCCACACCCACTTCTCCTTGAAACTATCACTGACATGAATATAAGATTACTGACAGATTCTCATTCATTCATTCATTCATTCATTCACACACGCACACACACACACACACAACACACACACACACACACTGAAACGCACATGTGTGGTTTCCAGATGCCAGCAGTAGCACTGCATCACAGGTGAGATCAGCTGCCGCCTTCACAAGCACAAAAGACAAAACAGACAAGACCTGAGAAAAATGGGAGCAAGACAGAAAAAAAGAGAAAGAAAAAGAGAAACAGGGGGTTAAGAGTTGCTCCAGAGGAAACAAATAGGAAAAATTATTATTATTTTTTGCATTAACTTCATCCTACACATCTTTTTATTTTTTTGTATATGAGCTGGCTATTTTAAGAAAGTTGCACGCAAGCCAAAGTCACATCATACTTCATATCAGTCTGTTATCAGCTGACGATTCCGTTTGTGTCTGCGTGTAACAACAAGCCTAACACAATGTTCATCAAGTTGGTATGCATGAGGATGCAATCCACTTTCAAATCATGCGCTGTCATGCAAATGAATTCCAGTGTATTCATGACCTTCGTTATGTATGGATTAAAACATTGGGGCATTTACTGTTAAAGGAAAATAATTTAATCAATATCAAAGTTACTACCACTTAGAAGCTGATTATTTTCCCTGTAACAGCAAGATAATTTTTAATTAGGTTTTATTCCTTGTTATCTGTGAAAAGCTTTTTGGAAGGAGTCTCCAGTGTCAGCAGTTTGCATCAAAGAGCTAAAGCTGTAACGTTAAGATTTTCCACCACAGGGAAGTCTTTGGAGAGTGAACTATAATTTAATATAAACCGACCAATGCATAACAACACTCATCCATAATGTTTCTTAGTTCTGGAAAATTGCTGTGGTATGTAAAAGAACCAAGATTAAACATCTAGGGATGCGCTGTATTTCGAAAGTAATCAACTTCAAGGGGATGAAGATGGTTTTCATCTAACAGCTTTTTCTTTTTCAGAAGAAAAACAAAAAAAAAGTAAATGTTACAGGAAAAAGGATATAAACAAAGCTAAATGTTTATACAGAGTCATCCAAAAAATGTATACACACTTTAGGAAAAGAAAAACAGTATGATGTATATTATATAATAATAATAATAATAATAATAATATGATAATATATTATATTACAGTTGATGTAATATATAAATACAGTAGTTTTAGTTTTTAGCATACATATAACATTTATACATAAATGTCTAGTATAAACTTGCTACTTTACATTGTTAGAGTTTCATTTGTTTGCTATTTATTTATTTATTTATTTATTTATACTTTTCAATAATTCAGTAATGTTAATGTAATTCCTATGTATTTCATATCATTAAATAATAATTACTTACTAAATCTGCTCATATAGTAAATCAGGTGTGTTAAAGAGACAACACACTCAAATTTTAAAAACACAATAGTTCATGTTAAATCAGAATTAAATCATAATAGTCATAATTATTACAGGCCAACATTACACAATTACGCCATTTCTAAACATTAATTTCCAGTCCTATTCCTATAATCACCCTAAACTATACATTAGGCATGTTCATCACCTGAAATGATTTACACTGAGGTATAACGGATCAGAAACAGCGCAGCCCCTTAAGGAGGAGGTCTGGGTGAGTGAGTGATGAGTCTCACCTCTAACACTCGACAGCTCCTCATTTTCCCCTTCAGGTGATCAGATTGCAGGCTTATCAATCACTTCAGCTTCCGGAACAGCATCCTGTTTGACTCTCCGGTTGTTTCTGTGCCTTTAGTGTGAAGCTGTCTCCATCTCCATGTTTCTGAGCCGTCATGTTTCGAGAGCTGACACATTCCCATGCACGCACAGCTGAGTTTTAATCCGTGTGTGTGTGTGTGTGTGTGTGTGGAGCTGAAGGACCTGAGCAGTGCTGCAGTCAGCTTTAATTATATTCAGGAAAAAAACTATTAGCATAAACAATCAAATCCACAGAAAAAGCTGAAATATCCAAGTAACTTGGATGAAGTGAAACATCCAATGCAAAGTCCATATTTCTATTCTCTAACTAAATTCCAGGAACTTTTGTCTTCTTCTTCTTTGAGTCGCTTTTCTCCTTTTGTTTATTTCCTATTTATTCTCGCTCCGCTTTAATCTTTCTCTTCAACTTCATCACGCTTTAAAGAGCGACCACGCACTGTCCGCGCGCGCGCCCTCAGACGCGCAATCTGATGTTCAGAGAGAAGCTTTGATTGGCACGCGGGTGGGCGTGGCTGACCGCTAATAACCCCCGCAGCTGCACATTAACCAGGTGGGAAAAGTGTGGGTCCTCCAGCTATCCGCAGGGTCTCCGCTTCAGCTGCGTGTTTATATTTTCTGATAATAATAATAATAATAATAATAATAATAATAATAATATACTAGCTACTACTACTGGTAGTGTATGGCTACTGCTGGATTTACTATAGGCTACTACTAGCTAATACTACTTCTACTATTACAACTACTCATAGTAATAATAATAATAATAATAATAATAATAATAATAATAGTAATAATAAAACTTCTAGAAACTACTGCAATTACTATTGCTTCTATTATGTAATAGTGCTCAGTGCCTAGCACTGGAATCTCGTGCGTGTGTGCCCTATGATGGATTGGCACCCTGTCCAGGGTATACCCCGCCTCCTGACTCCCTGCGACCCTGTATACAGTTGTAGAGATGATGAGTGAGTGAGGTACTACTACTACTACTACTAATAATAATAATAACAATACAACTACTACATGTTACCACTAGCTACTAGTATTGCTTCTACAGATAATTCTCCTACTACAACTACTATTAATAATAAAAAATTAAAGGAGAGAAAAAAGAAGAAGAAAACAGCAAACTACTACTACTATTAATAGTAGACTTAACTATTTAAGAAAAAAAAAAAGTGGTAGCTCAAACACTGCATTACCAATCAGAAGGTCAGCAGTTCAAGTCCCAGCTCCACCAGGTTGCCATTATTCGGCCTTTGAGCAAGGCCCTATCTGCTCCAGGTCACGCTCTGACCACAACTGTGCGAAGAAAGAATTTCATTGTGCAGTAATGCATACAGTAGGTGATAAATGAAGGCTTAACTATTTAAATACTAATACTGAAACAACTGTTATTACCAGACTCTGGGTCTCTCATGTGTTAGACAAAAAAATGCTCTTATGCATGAAAGAAAATCTCCAAAGTTTACTGTAGATGAAACATTACCGCAGTGTTATTTAATCTCCATTTAATAGTGTTTAATTCTCAGTGTCACAGTCCTGGCTGAGTTTAATCGCCTACTGTATTTAACTTCCCCTATTTATTGCACCAGCTAATAACCCAAAACTGGCTGAGGAACGGTTTAAAAATGAGATATATTTTCTGTTTATTGATCTTAGGATTATTTAAGACTCAAGGTTTTTGCTTCAAGCTAGCCACCACATTCGAACACAAACCAGTCATGGCATATTGTACTGTAATGTGTTTATTTCTACAATAAATCAAAGGCGCTGTCGTTTTGGCCTTACACTTTTTGTGCAAATGAACTTCCTGGCAGTGTAAGAGAGGGTGGAAGGCGAAGAAAATTGACTCTTTTACTTTAGAATAGCACGGCTTGACTCGCTCAGGAATTACCATCTGGTGATTGTGGTTTGCAAAATAATCTATAAATTACTGGATTGTTTATTGCTGTCATATTCTTTAGCAGCAACGGTTTCCATGATGAAAGTTCTTGTATTGAAAACTGTAGATTTAACGGCGTTAAAATTCAGCAATTGCTATATGCAAGCTTTAGCTCTGGTGTAACTTGCTGATCTTCTCAAGCACTTCGCTCAGTCGACGCAGGCCTACTGCGGATTTTTTCTATATATTGTCCATAAAATGTGAAATATTTCAGAGAACATCAGTAATGCCGTTTAAAAAAAATATTTTTTTTTAAATAATTTTGCTTGTCCTATTATCAAGTCTTATGTCTTTTATCTTGGTAGGTATACTTATTGAGACTGCATCTTTCAACAAGAATAGCAGATGTGCGTCACTGGGATCTGTTATCACATAAACAAGGGGCAAAGGGCAAAGGGGGGAAAGGGGCAGAGCTGAGGGGCTCTGTTTTCAAGAAGAGGACATGGGCTAAATTCCAGCCTGGATAGAATGAATACAGAAGCCTGACATGAAGGTAGTAGTGTTGTCGTAAATCTAAATAGATAGATAGATAAATAGATAGATAGATGGATAGATAGATAGATAGATAGATAGATAGATAGATAGATAGATAGATAGATAGATAGATAGA
>JAQQZT010000033.1:3427210-3443764 GCA_030068275.1 Clarias platycephalus | reverse complement strand
GTGCCCTGCGATGGATTGGCACCCTGTCCAGGGTGTACCCCGCCTTGTGCCCTAAGCTTCCTGGGATAGGCTCCAGGATTAAGCGGTATAGAAGATGACTGACTGACTAAATGACGATCCCGGCCGAGGCGGCTCAGAGCACACTGCAGCCGTTCTTGTGTGAACATTCAGTGAGTGGAACGCCTGATTCGATGGATAGATCGATGGATAACTCGTAGAAGTGATGCATCTTTCTGTGGGAACTGTACACACAATCATTCAACAACACAACTTGCACATTACAGGAACTCAGATGGGAGTTATTGCCACCCCCTCCGTGCAGTCCCAACCATGCTCAAAACCGTTTCCATATGTTTGGGACATTCAAGGAATTCCTGGGAGGCCAGCATTTCAGACATGCAGCAGGGATTATATAGAAAATTTAAGGGAGTTTTTACTCTCATAAGTGTGTTCTGTTCTTCTGCGCAGTCAAACGTTCCAGTTTGACTTTAACGCCCCTGATATAATAGAGAAGACTTCAAGCCTTTAATAAAACCACACAAACCTCAGGTTTCTACTTTCGTAAGGTGTAAGATAAAAATGTGTTGTCCAGTTTCACATTTGTAGTGTTCGGATAAAGTGTTGGAAAGGTTGAGTGAGTAGGGTTACTTAAAGAAAATATGATGAAATGTGATGTTTATTATTCTAGTCTCACCGTGTCTGTCTGTATTTGAATGATGTGATTTTTATGATGTGATTTCCCACCTTGGGAACGATAATTACAGGATGAATTCAGTTATTGATTAGTTTCCCATTAGAGAACCCCAAGTGTTTAATTTCCTTAAATATTAATACGGAAAGTAATGTGAATATACACCACACATGATCCATCAGCATTCTTTTATGACTCTCTGTCTTTTCTGTATTTCAGTATTCTCCTCAGTCAGCCTATACCTTTTGGCTCAGAGGCCAGGAACCCTCATCTTGTATGATGATGTCATTCATGTCTTTCACGGCTCTCCAGGTAGAAAATGAAAACGATATCAACTGCTGCTTCTGTTATGATGATCAGTCATGGTGGCTCGTCCATACGGCATGTGTGGCAAATACTGTATCTAAAATACAGTATGCTGTTGCTTGACAGATATAAGCTGATATTATATCTATTTGCCTGTTGTAGTTAGCTCTCAAGAGTTATTATTGCATCTAGTGATGCTTCCCCATGCTCGCAATATGAATCTTATTAGGGGAGGAGGAGCAACAGATCGGGAATGATTAGGAGGGGTAGTTTGAAAATGCTCTTTAGTCAGAAACAAGTATAATACAGTTTTACAAATAAGGGCAAAGTGTAAGAGCAGACAGTGTGTCTATGATGTACAGAACTTTATTTGAAAGATACCTTGGAAAAGACTGGGTGAGGGAAAGGGGGAGAAGGAAAGGAGAATGTTTTATTCTCAGAAATGGCTGCGAAAAATATGAAGAAATTCATGTCTCCCTTTATCAGTGCATTTTTCTGGATAGTTTAAGGTCTTTTGGGATGCAGTTGGGTTGGAGATTTTACTGAAACTTGGCAAACTCACCTAGTGTATCGAACATAACTGAACAAAGGGCCAGACTGTACAATCGATGTTGACTCTCAAAACTATATACAGGAGTAGTAGCCTACAGGAAAAGTTGTGTGTGGTAGGCTTTTGACTTTGAGTCTATGCCATGATTTCTCTCTTTTTCTCTCTCTCTCTCTCTCTCTCTCTCTCTCTCTCTCTGAAATACATATAGCCTTGCTGTTTTCAGCTACTTTTCCTTAGAGTTACTATGTACTGCTACTGTTTCCATAGCAACAACATCATTGAAAATCTGGTCCTTAATACAATACTCCAGCATGAACCTGAATTATAAAGTACTGTACTTTCAATAATCTATTTGTAATAATAATATTATTATTAATAATAATAATAATAATAATAATAATAATTGTATTAATGTGAAATCTGTATTTAATTATCAACGTCCATCCAATGTTATAAGGACAAAAAATACAAAATAAATTAATAGTTTATCATTGTGTAAAAGAGTTGTGCTTTTAAAGCAACCTTGTCAGTCAATATCGCTGTAAATAAAGAAAAAACTGAGACAATTTACTTTTCTTCTTCCAGTGATATACAGGAAATTGATGAGGCAAGGATGCAAGTTATTTATCTAAACCATACGTTATTGTGAAAGTCACTTTACTTGTGTTTTTACTAACTCTAATATCTAATGTCAGAAAAAAATTCAATTAATATACAACAACAGCAGCAACAACAACATCAACCCGTGATTTGATCACACAGGAGGGCGGAGCCAGCCATGGCTTCACATTCCAAGGCGGAGCCTGCATCTGAACTCCTCCTTCTCGGAAACGACTGCTGTTTTGACCACTGCCAGAGATATAAGTGAAATCAACGACTTCCCGTACCTCCTGGCCCTGGAGCCCAACACCACAGGTTATATACCAGATGGAGATTCTAACTCTCGATTTAGAAATTGATATACATATTTTCTGAAATCTACTGCTTGTAAATAATGTGTGTATGTTCAAGCAGGAGGAGAAAACAGTTGGACGGATTTGACAGTAGTCGCTGCAGTCAGTGCCCAGCTGTTTGATCGGGAAGGTAGTGAGGTTCAAGTCATAGAGCCAGTTCATTTTTCTGTTCCTCTGCCCTCCGATTCCCGTGTCCGGTCGCCCACCAGTATACCTGTGTGGGTGTATGACGTAAACACAGGTATACATACAGACTCATTTAAGTCATAGTCATCTATTATATGCAATGTAATTTTGGATAGGTACATGATGGGAATGGTAGAATGTTAAAGCTGGTGTCCCCCAGGGTTCCATTATGAGGCCTTTACTGTTTCCTATATGCTCATGTTTCTTGCAGGCCTTTGGGTGAGAAATGGAACTGGCTACATTAGAAGAGATGGCTCTCATTTTACGTGGGATTTTATGGCCTCACGGCTGGGATACTGGATAGCAGCCTTCCCCTCTTCATCAGGTAAAATGTACAGGCTCATTTATGCCTTAAATCACACACACACAAGCCATCGGCTCTCTATTTCAGATAAAGAGAGCATATTGAGAAGTGGTTGTTTTCAGAGTTGGCTTATGCAGGTTGAGTTTCTAGGCTCTTGTGTTTACATTATTAAACTCAACAGCATTTAGTTTATGTCCTTTAGGTTGCCAGGTTTTTTATGTGTAGGAACATCACAGATGTTTTTTTTTTTTTTAGAAGTGTTTGGAGAACCACTTAAAAAGACACCTACTTACTTTTAAACTTTAAAAAAAAAAATCTCAGCTTTGGTATAAAATTGTGACTTTAGATCTATATTACCTGATTAACTCATACATTAGTAAAGCTGTGGTTGCATCATAGGACCTGGTTTGTCTCATCCAAGTCTGAGGGATATCACTGCCTACCATACGCTTATCTTGCTCTCCATTCTGGGCTCTCTGGCTCTGCTTGTACTGGTACTACTCTGTGTCCTCCTCTACTACTGCAGGTTGGTGGGTGTGGAATGTTTTTATTTATTTATTTATTAATTAATAAAGCCTTATTCAAAGCCTTTTGTGAATCAATGAAGGGGGCCTCATCCTGTATCGACTCACATAGGACATGCACTTGCTTGTTTTGTCTTTTGCTTTTAGACGGAGGTGCCTAAAGCCTCGGCGACAGCAAAAGCAGGGGCAGGTCTCAACTGCTCTGTGCAACTCCAGAAGAGACCAGGGCACCTCCACATCTCGCCTCAATCTTATCTGCGGTGGTCATGTTGAAACCACCACTGCCAATGCTGATCCAGAGACCAGCAAATCCGATGCCTCGACATCCCACGAATACAAGAGTGCACGTGACGAGTTTACCAAGCACATACCAGCACACAAACTCCGCCATTCATCCAAGAATAAACAGTCCAAAGCGGCCCAGAGAGGTGCTGAAAGCTTCGCTATGAAGGTGCATCGTTCCACAGAGACAAGCAGCAATGACAATACCCTTTCCCATGAAGATTATAGTCGCAACTACAGCCCAGATGTCAAGGATCACGAGTACCGTCGCAGACATGTTGTTAATGATAATCGTGGATATACGGCTGACCCACCATCTCCACCCCTCTCAGATAAGCCGCCGGAATACTCACAGGTTTCCCAAGGTCAGGACCATCTTTCTCGTCCAACAACACTGAACACACAACCTGGTCAGATCATATTCTGCAGTTCTTTAGATCAAATGACAGAGAACATGTACCGCAGCATGGTTCCAACCCTTGTTATTCCAGCGCATTACATGCGTCTGTCATCTGAGTTTGGAGGTTCTGAAGGTGGAAAGGATGGTCAGAGTCAGGCTGAGAGGGAAAGGGATGGTCAGGGAGGGGCGGGTAATGGGAGTAGCAGTGGAGCGCAGAGCCAAGGTCACCAGGTCCAGATCCAGGGATCAGGCCAGATGCAAGGCCAGCAAGGAGTAGGGTCCCCAGCTGATTCAGAGGAAAATGTCTGGGCATCAGGAGGTCCGTCCGCACCTGTCCACATTCCAGTGCTCTTTAACGATTCCACCATGGCTCAGATGAATGGGGAGCTCCAAGCCCTTACAGAAAAGAAACTTCGAGAATTAGGAGTCAAGCAGCACCCTCGTGCTTGGTTCATATCACTTGATGGACGTGCCAATGCTCATGTGCGTCACTCCTACATCGATGTTGCCTCAGAACTTGCTCACAGTGGAGCTAACAGCAGTAACCACAGTGCTCAAAGCACCTTGAGTGCCCCTGCTGGCACCAGTAAGGATTGCAGCCCAGATACATGTCTCCAAGATACCCAACAGGAGCGCAAGCAAGTGTCTGGACGGAAGAGTAAAGAGGATCGGCATGGAAATGGGCGGAAAGGGCATGGAGGAAGCAGCAGTGGAGGGAAGCAGTACTCCAAATTGCCTTACCATGACCCTCTAGATCTTGCTGGTGGAGTTGGCCGCATGGGTGCGGGATCACCTTTGGAAAATCCTCTGACTCCTCTCCTGGATGATGGTCCAGAGGAACCACGAGGATCACCAATGCCTCGAAGAGGTCGAAGCCGGGGTAACAGCTCACGTAGCAGCAACAGTGAGACACAGAGGGATTCTGTTACCAGCCCAGAGGATGATAACGACCCAGATGACAAGGATGAGAACAAGAAAAGTCCATGGCAACGCATTGAGGAACGGCCGCTTATGGTTTTCCATCCCAAGAAGTAAAACTGTAACAGAAAGTCACACATTTTACATATGAAGGACGTATTCACCTGAGTCCTGGACCATGTTTCACACTTGATTCCGATAAGGATCATCTTTGAAAAGGACATTATTTGTGGAAAAAATGTGACGCCCTTGTTCAATGAAAGATGACCACAGTTTAAATTGGTGATTGTAAGCAACTGTTGCCTATATTGGAACAATTTAATCTAGTTCCTCATAGCTGAATGGAACAGTGGAAGAATCATTTTGTAATTAATAAAGTACCATCCCTATATCAATAAAAACTATATGGATTTGAGACTAGAAACAAGAAGAGATTTTGGGAACAGAAGAGCAGATGAGGTGACACTGACAAAAGGCACATTCAGCACCTCAATGATGCCTAACTGAATTCCTTTATCCTAATATGATAAAAGGATTTTACCATAAACCATTTTTACTGTAGATCTAAAGAAAATATTTGTTAAAGTATGTTATATGTTTACAATCAAAAATGGCACAAAATAAGTCACTCCGTACAAACCTGTTTAATTGCTTCTTAGTCAATAACTTGGTGGTCGTTGTGGATTTGTGGAATAGTTCCATACTCAAGACGGCATCTTCCTGACGTTACTTGCTTATAAAAAAGAAAGATCAGGACTTGTGCTGAAAAGTAAAAAATGACTTTTATGCTACTGGATGTTTTCATACGTTCATATTCAATGTTCCTTGTTTCATATTCCGAATGTACATTTTGAGTACACACCAAATTCCCAGCTCCAATAGGAAGCATTACGTGTTATTTTATTCATATATTATTGTTTTTTTTATATATCATATTGTCAAGATGAATTACAATGTGAACAGTGGGGATAAATTTAAGTAATGGTTTATAGATTCAAACATTCCACATCAGACATTCCCAGTTATGCTTGGATATTTTTTTCAGGACTATTTTTATCAATTCTTCAGGAATTTTATCGGTTCACTAATTTATTACAGTAGGTAGTTTAAGTAGATGTAGTTAAATTAAGTCCTTTTTTTTTTGTTTCTGGTCTTTTTCTTGATGTATTTATGGACAGGACATGTTGATTTTGTTTCTGTACATGTGCCAATATGTACTTGTCAGACCATACAATTTTTTTGTAACTTTTTAATCATGGTTTACAGTACTTTTCAACCTAAAAAAGTTTACAATATTTACTACCAGAGTTTACCAGACATTGAATCTGGGATAAATATTTCATTTCATTGTCAAAAAATTCTGATGTAAGTACAACTGGGCTTTTTAAATGTAGTTAATATGAAAATGAAAAAAATCTCAGCGGTCAGTATGCACAAAAAGACTATATTACAGTATATTTTATGTCCTTAAAAAGGTTTGGATGGAGCTATGAAATCACAATGTTTCCAGGTTAACAATCAAAGGAACTGCTGCTCTGTTCAGTTAAACTAGCCTAACGGGATATTTAGAACAATCACAGGCAAGTGGGCCAGATAAAACTAAAAACTATGTTGATACAGACACTACTTAGTTATTCAGACCAACAGTTCTGTGCATTTTTGTTTTCAAACTCATCTGAATTCATCATCTGGAGCGACGGATGATGGATTTTTTTTTTTTTGTGGATGATGGATGATGGATTGGTGACATTAATATCCTATCTTTATTAGACAGCTGCTTCCTAAACAGAGCAAAGTGGTGGTGAAGACATTTCAAAGAGTCAGTAATAATATAAAGTGCAGGTTGTACAGTTATAGGAAACTAATCAACGTGTAGTCAAGGAAAGGGTTGGCCTGTAACAAGCTGTTACATGTTGTTTTAAATTGTTTTCAGTCCACTTATAGTAAGAATTATCTATTTTATCTGCTTATAGTGTAGGTACATGTATCTTTAACGATGTAGAACAACTTCCTGCTTCATATGCTATAAACATTCATTCTCACAAAAACCTCTATTTTATCCCCTCTCTTACAATTATGTCAGAATGCAAGTTTTCAGTAAACCACAAAACGCAAAAGTCGTGAAGACTTTTCTTCCCATTGTAGAAAGGTTACACGTCATTGCAAAGCACTGACGCTAGAGACTCTTTCCTTTAAATGTCTCCTCATCAAAAACTTTACCATGTTATACATTTTTCATTCTAAAATGAAACCATGTTTTTTTAGCGATTAAATTACTTGGAGCATCCACCAAGCAAACATTGGAAAAAAAGTACATTTTTAATAAGAAATAGTAAAGTAGCGGAAGACCAATCAGAATCAAGAATTCACCAACTATCATAAACATTTAAATTTTACTCTCAGCCAGACTCTATAAACATAAGGCCAGATGGTCCTGGGTATGTATAGTAGCATTTATATGCATGGGATGTACACTAGGTAGACTAGTTTTTTTATGATTGAGAATCAAAAAGGTTTTTATGAAAGTATTAAAAATAGGAAAATATGAGAGTGTGAAGGGTGCTGTGTTGCCTTTGGGGAAAGTGTGTGAGGTAATTATTTAGCATGTTTGATTCTTGGATGCCATGTTGAAAGGCAGAAAAACACAATCTTGTGTTCCTGGTTGAAATATTTGGTGCTATTGGCTATATGCTAGTGCATTTAATTTGAACAGTATGGTGTTATTTTTACTTTCAGTATTCACTCTGTAATCACTCAAACTGTGTGAAATGTTCCATTCTTGCTGAGGATTCTCCATTTGCTCAAGTTTAATATTCATACAAGGACATAATTGTGCTCACTTTTTTTAGTGTAGTGCAACTTATTTATTTTGAACAGAATGTTTCTTTTAGCTTTCCACATAGTCCTTAATAACTTAGATTATTTCCTAATTTATAATCTAATAATAATAATAATAATAATTTATTGTTTGTCTAACTAATGTTTACTTCTGCCATAGTGAAGAATATAAAACGTATAAATTTTTTGTTAAAAATTTAGGAAAGAAAAAGAATCACATTGGAAGCACAGCTCTTTTTAGTATGACTGAATTGGTTTGACCAATTTTTAAAAATAAGTTAATTAATAAACTGATCGATTAGAGGAAACATCAGTTTGTTTGTGTTTGGGTTAAAAATTAGATATCTTTAAAGCTACGATGCTATTTAACCTACAGTACAAAATCTTTATTTATGTTTATGAGGCTATGAAGATTCAAGTCATGAATTAAAAAAAAAAGGCTATGCTGTTTTTTTTTTATAGAGAAATAATAAATGATGTGACTCAAATTCAGACTGTTACTAAAGCTTTTTTTATCACAAGTGCTTTATTAATCTTGTGCCAGAGCACTTTGCCAACATGTTGTACTTTTTATCCATTTATAGTTTCAAGCATTGTTTTGGAATGAACAATCCCCCCCCCCCCCAAAAAAAAAGGATCGATTGGAAATGTTGACGATAATCAAATGTATGCATTATTTCACATGAAAAATTATAAAATGTATCATTTAAGATATAAAACTTGAAGCAAAATTTTACAAATTGATTTCATGGTTATATTTAAGCAATAATAATAATAATAGATACATTTTTTCAGATGTCATTATTTTGAGCTGTACTGCTAGTACCAAACTAAACAAGCAAACGTCCGACACCAAACACAGCTTGACGTCTGTTTATGCTTTATTATTAATTTTTTTTTTTTGCCAAATCAAAATTTTTCTTAAGCAACTGAGTTGTACTGTAGATCCCCGAACAACATTTCATCCTGATTAACTGCTCTCAATTACAACACTGATCTGTCTCTATTTAACCCAAAAGATATTGTAAGATAAAGATACAGTATATAAAGTAAACTAAATGCTCAAGCAGTTCACTGTAAGCTTTCACTGAAGTTGGTCTATCACACAACGGCTTAACCGGGTAGTCTTTGGAGTTGGGGTTATGAAACACAATTTTTCCACATAAATACAAATTTATTTATCATAAAATATTCTTGCTGTTTCAATGTTATTTAAATACACTATGTAGAATCATATTTTACCTAGTTAATGGAGCCATAGAACTTTAAAGAAGTATAGATTCCAGGGCTTTGTGTTACAGAACCCTGGTGGTTCTTGAACCCTGTTTTAAGACAGATATTCTAGACACTGCTAGAAATGTTAAATCTCTTAGGCATGGGATTTCTTTGGTGTGAAACATGAAACATCATATTCTCTGTAAAAACCTGGAAACTGTAAAAAAACAAACAAACAAACATAGAACACATTGTGTTTGCACTTTCCAGATTTTTTCCCCCCCAGTTTATTCTTTCAACCCAGTAGCAGTGCTTCTCTCACTACAAGCAGAACTCTGACTGCTGAACCCTTGAGAAATCCTTTTCTCTCGCTAGGATTTTGCAAAAGTCAGTGCTTTCCGCCCAGAACACTCTTCAAGTTCTGCTTAGATCCAAATAAGACAATTTTTTTGTAAGTAACTAAACGTTTTCAGAATTTGCTGTTGTCCCCTATTTCTCAGTTGTTTCTTTTTTTCTTGTCTTTTAAAAGTTAAGGAACTGTCTTTCAAGTTTTGCCCAGAGCCATTAAAGTTTTCTTAGGTTTATGCCATCAGAGTTGTTTTCAGAACCCTACAACAAAACAATTTTCTTTTTAAGTTGAAAAGTTTAACTTTTCTATCAAGTGAAGAACTGTTCAATCCAACAAACGCTTGATACAGTATATCCTTGTTCAGAAAACAAAGGGGTTGAAGAATCAGTTTTATGTTTTTTTAACAACTTTTAATGGTTTTGTTTGATTTGTTGCTTCAAATTTCTATTTCGATCGCAACAATGCTTTTCCTGAAAGTTCCAGAAAATAGTGTTGCATTTAACTGCTGGTTAATGTTTTAGTGGTCTCTGATTGTAGAACCCTTTTTTTAAAAATGTTTCTAGGGTTTTTTCCTTATAGGTTCTAACTGCAGATTTTTTTTTTGTTTTTTTTGCCATTTTTTTCCTTTGATGTGTTTCTTAAAAGTTCTATTTAGAACTTTTAAAATCTTGGTAAAACCTGAGAACAGAATTAATGTGTAACACCATAATGTGTAAAAACCAAGGTGAACCATTTTCATTATATTATTTTCACCTCCTGTTTACAGTGAATGATTTTTACACAAAGGTTTTGTACACGAAATTCAAGATTGCTTCTTCAGCATGTATTTACAGTGTGTTGTATAGAGAGTATTGTATAGTAAGTATTGTCTGCTCTCTGTGAGTGAGTGAGTTCTCCTCTGTGTAAAGGTGCTCCCTTTGAAATCAAAGCCATTCTCCGTTATCGCTGCAAACTGTCTGTTAATATCAATAAGCATTAGTCGGTGTGTGTTAAGAATGTGGTGTGATTGCAAGTGCTCTGGAAAGATGTGTAAATGTTTCTCTCTTGAATTCGGGGAGAGGTTCGAGTTCTAGGTTGATGTTTTCCATGTCAAGCTTTTGCATTGTAAACTCTTAATGAACACACAAAGCATAAATTTGATTGTACATTCTTCCAAGAAAAAAAAAATAAACTTGTTTACGCATTGGTTTCACACTTCTCTCTGGTGATTTTCTTAAAAAAAAAATTTTTTTTTTAAGGTGAAGAGATCTCATTCTGAAGAAGTTTTGTTATTTTCTAAAAACATTGGAGGGTTCACAGTATACTTTCTATTTAGCTACTAAAGAAGGCCATTATCTATTTACCGTTGAATGTAATGTTCACGAAACATGATTTTTCCTGTTATTATTTATATTATAGCAGCTACTGTATGAACACTCTTTGATGTCAACGTTAAAGCTATGGACTCCAGTTCCCAGCAGCCACTGCTTTCGCCTTCTGATATCAATTCTTATTATACTCACCTATTTTTATTTTCACCTTGAATTTTAATTTTATTATATTGTTAACTAGTGGTTGTCCTTTGACATTGTCATGCTTTGTTTATGAAACTGAAGTATCTGGAGGAAAGCCACCACGCATGGCGAGAACATGCAAACTTCAAGCACACAAACCCAGAGGTTTGGGATATGCTCCAGTTCCCCTGCGACCATGTATGCCGGATAAAAAGGTGTTCAATCGAAAAATGCTACCCATCGAGTTGTGCTAACTACCGTATCTGCGCATGCGCAGTCCCACAAGTTTGCACTCTGTTTCCACGCCCATAAATCCATGCTACCTTCGGTAGCTAAGATTTAGCTTAGCTAAGACACGGCATAGACGATGAGTGAATGAATTATTATTATTATTATTATTATTATTAATAATTACCTCAAAAAACCTGTGTCGGACGTTTGCAGCACACGAACACCCCGAATTAAGTATTTTTGCTTTAAGAACTGATTTTGCAAGCAACTTTTAAATATTTTTGTATGGGTAGAACAGATTATCTACATCTAGGGATTAAATTCGTATGTCAGAATACAACTGTTTCGATTATTCTCCAGTCCACAAGGTGGCAGCAGCGACGTATTTTCGCACAGCGACGTCTTTTGGTTTGATCCCAAATTGCGTTCTCTCAAATACACAGTGCACTCAATGCGGGACGCTATATTTTCGCCATATTCTTCCGCCATTTTGAAGTGCCCATGTGTAGGGAACAAGGCAAGTATTTAGGACGTGACCCGGGTCAGGTTTGACCACTGTACTTTACTTCATCTGTTTAGCTAACTCAACCGTGTGAATTGTAAAAATATATTTTCTCTCATTATGTGACAGAACAATTTAGCTCCTGGAAGTTTATAATTAATTTGTTTTCATGGACTTTGTCTTGATTTTGGAGACCATTTTGAAGGATTTATTCTTGTTAAGGAAAGGAGAAGGACGCCTCCTCTGCTGTTCTTAACCTCTTATAGGTCAACATCACCAAAAGCGTTTTGTAAGTCGGATAAACATTAACATTAAAGCATTAACATGGAAAAGATAAGCTTTCAGGATGACTCCAGGTGTTAGTCAGCTATAAAGTAGCAATGCTATTTAACCAGGCGTGTAAATCTGTTACACAGGAACTACATGGCTAGCTTTCTCTTTCCTATCTGCATGTAACGTTATAAAAGAAGTCTTCAGTAATAAACATGTTATTTCATGTTTATATGTAGTGTTATATGTCAGTTTAGTGCGACAAATACATATTATTTAGCATGTTCTGCAAGTGTGTTTAGCTGTGTGCTGTTCTAAAGCTTAGGGAACACGTAACTGCAGTCTGTATAATGTCCGCCAGGCGGCGCCAAACACCAGCTCCTAGGACAGCAGTTTTATAGGATATTTTTTCCTTACATGATTCTGTTGAGGTAAAAGAGACAGTGATGAGATTCTACATCCTGCTTTCAGACAGAATCATGTTAGTTTTGGGGTAATAAATTAAATGTGTCATGTTGTTGTGTGGCAGCATGTTTCTGGTGGGGCTCACGGGAGGAATCGCCTCAGGAAAGAGCACCGTGTCGTCTCGGCTCAGGGAGTTCGGCTGTCCTGTGATCGACGCGGATGCTGTGGCCAGGAAAGGTGACCGAGTCGAAGGAAACAAACTCACATCAACTGCACTTTCTTCCTTTCTTTTTATGCTTCTTTCTTTCTGGACTTCCATCCTCCCATCTGCAGATCTTTCCTTCTGCACTTCATTACCACAATTTATTCCTTGCTTCCTTCCACGCTTATTTTTTTTTTCTTAGTCTCATCGTAACTTTTTTTTTCATCCTTCAGTATTTTTGCACTTTTTTCTTTCTGTCCTGTAAAACAACTTTCCTTCTCAAGGTTCCCTGTTACTTTCGTCCTACATCCACAATTTATTACTTCTGTACCTTTGTGCTTCCTTCCCCACTTTTTCCTTACTTCCACACTTCCATCCTTTCACAGTTCCTTTTTGTTTGTTTGATACTTTCTTTTGAAAAGTCTTCCCTCCTCTATTTATCCCCTCATTCCTTCCTTTTTTTTTTTTACTTCATTTGTCATTTTAATTTAGCACTCGTCTATCATTTAATACTTCTGTCTTGTATTAATTCTTTTCCTAAAACTTTCTCCCTTCATGTTGCACTTCTTCCCTTCCTTCATTCTCCACCATTTCATCCTTTTGCACTTCCCCCTCCTTCAACAATTCTATCTTTCTTCCTTTTTTTTCTTTCCTGATTTCTTTTTTGCCCCCATCTGCTTCCTTCCTTTAACAGTTTCTTGTCCTTTCTGACGTCCTTCCTGGTGTCCAGCCACAGTTCTTTCCTTTTCCACCGTTGTACTTTCCGTCCTTCCAAACATCTTTGATCCTTCACAGTCTTCTTCTTCTTCTTCTTCTTCATTTATTTATCTGTGTGTGTATTAATGTGAGAACGGCAGTGTTGAGAATGTATGTTGCGCGTGTGAGTGTGTGTTACTGAAGCGTGTGTGTGTTTGACAGTGGTGGAGCCTCAGACGCGAGCGTACCGGCTCCTGGTGCAGTACTTCGGGCGGGAGGTGCTGCTGGAGAACGGTGAGATAGACAGGCAGAAGCTCGGCCAGATCATCTTCTCCGACCCTGAAAAGCGCAGGATGCTCAACTCCATCACACACCCCGAGATCCACAGGGCCATGCTCAAACAGATCCTCTACTACTTCATCCGAGGTTGGAGCCGACACACACACACACACACACACACACACACACACACACACACACCCTCTTCTTATGCACTTTCTTCCACCTCTGTTTTGCTCTGCATTTTCTTCTTTATGTCTCTGAGGTGTGTCATTGTGTGTGTGTGTGTGTGTGTTTGTATGTATGGAAGACGTAAGTCTATTTAGTAATGTTGTACAATATAAACCCTTTGCTGTTTGTGCCATAAGGTTACCGGTACGTCATCCTGGACGTTCCTCTGCTGTTCGAGACGCGGCGTCTCACTCACCTCATGAAGCACACGGTGGTCGTCTACTGGTAAGAGCTCTGTTCATCGTCCTGTAAGGATTTATCATCGTTTGGGTTTGTCATCGTTACATCACAGCACTTTCAAACTCTTGCTTCTCATTGGTCAGATGGTGTTGATTGATTGGCAGGTTGTAATTCGCATCCCACGTTTATATCCAGGGAGATTATCCTACTGTGATTAAAGGAGTCTCCAGTGCCAGTGCGTTTAACAGTTAACTGAACTGCATATGTATAAGTACAAGTTCTCTCTCTCCCTCTCTCTCTCGGCCTCAGTGACCCCGCCACCCAGCTGACTCGGCTCATGCAGCGTGACGGTCTGAGCCGCGAGGAAGCCGAGCAGCGCATCGCTGCCCAGATGCCGCTGAGCGAGAAGCGCGGCCTTGCCAGGCATGTAATCGAAAACTCCGGCTCGCGCGAGGACACACACCGCCAGGTCCTGCGCTTACACGCCACGCTGGACGACTCCATGGAGTTCTTACCCATCAGAGCCGTTGCCGTGGCAGCCGTCGCCGGCTTGGGAGGCCTCTTTCTCTACATGGTTAAACTCCTAGCATCCTAGCCTCACTCGCTATAACACTAACGTACTTTATATGCAGGAATAATGTGCGGTTCATCCAGGGGGCTTCCAGACTAGCAAAAGTATTGCAGCGTGTGGTGAAAGTTTTTATTATTTAAAAAATTTTTTTTCTTTACATCTATAACAAAAAGTTTGACAATCTAAGCTCAAAATATCTGAGCTTTGTCCTGAACCTAATACAAAACTGACACACTTTTTCCAAAACCCAAACCCTTGATCGATTCAGTCGAAAGATTTTAGACAATCAAGTTATAACATTTGTACAAACTGCATAACTACTTATGAGTTCAAAATCAGTGTGTAGTTTAATAAAAACAAAATTATAATAACCGTGTGTCATGCTGTTATAGTATATAATATAATTCTGTTCAGGGTTTTAAACAGTGTGAAGTTGACGACGGATTTTTAACACGTACACAGACTCCAGCCCTCGAGACGTGTTTAGCATCTGTGGAAAAAGTTAACGTTATAGAAGTCTCACAATCCCGAAATCTTTACCGATACACGCGAGAAACTGTCACATCACATCATCAAGCTACATGAAGTCAGTTTTAGATTTTATAAACTTTTTTTTTTTTTTTTCCAGTTTGCAATAAACCTATGGATGTAATTCTCAGCAGACGATATATTACATATTTCTGGTACAGTTCTGGGAAGGTTTTTTTCCCAAGTATAGTTTAAAGTGAGTCTATAAGGGATTCTATAATTTTTTTTTTATTAAATTCGTTGTTCTTCTACTGTATATTGTAGTTCACGGTAACTCATTTTACTGAAGTGCAGCTACTTAACGCTCTTACACTCTGTTCAGTGTACACAGTGTAATTCTCTATCTAATGTTAAAGCTGATGTTGGAATGAATCATTCCTGAAGAACCTGATATATAAACACTGTGATTAAAGCACATGAACACGACCATCTGCTCCGTACATTCTGTATAGTTCAGTTTCATTGTCTCTCTCTCTCTCTCTCTCTCTCTCTCTCTCACACACACACACACACGCATAAACTGAATGTATCTGCTAAAATCAGTGCTGCTTGTTGGAACTGAAGGGAATATAAAAGTTGAACTAACAATTAAACAGGTTTCAAAACATCCCTGTGCAGAGTGTGATTTATTTATATGATTTTCTAGGTTAACTATAAATGTAGTGGAAGAAATAAAGATACACTACAAGCACCCTTCTAGTTAAGGCGATAAGTCGTAATGCGTAAGTTTGCATGTGTGTGTTCTTGGTGATGTAATGCAGTGGACGCAGTACAAGCCCTAATTTTTTGTCTTTAGTAAAATCTTTGTCTAAGACTGAAGATGGAACACTGATTTTCAAATATTTTCACAAAACTTAGTAAAAAAAAAAAAGGCACTTTTCACAGAGTTGAATTGAGGAGTAAAGGGGCAAAAAAGAAAGACATTCTCAGAAGTTGCTCCAAGTGACTTTGACTTAAAAATGTTTTTCAAAAGTCCAAAATATGGAGCTGAATCATATAATTAGTGATTAGATCAGTATGAGGTGAAAAGAAATTATTTGACTTTAAACAAAAGTGCAGTATCTACTGATCATGGACATTAAGCATGTCACAAACAGGAAAGTTTCCTGTTTTTAAAAATAATCCAGTGCTTTCCAAATTATGGTCCCCCTAGTGGTATGTGAAGGTACTGCACGTGGGCAGCAAGCAGTCATTAACATGAGGAGTGAAACACTTTCAATTTTTAGTTTTGTAACTGAGTATCACATTCACATTAAACCTTTATGAATAAATATTTGCAATATTTAAAACAAACAAAATGATAAAAACAAATCCATATATGTGTGTGTTATTCTTGTGCATTGATCAGAGTTGTGATTAATACAGTAGATTGTCGGGTACTCCGGTTTCCTCCCACAGACCAAAGACATGTAGGTTAGGTTAATTGGTGTTCTCAATAAATTGCCCGTAG
>JAQQZT010000033.1:3379805-3390503 GCA_030068275.1 Clarias platycephalus | reverse complement strand
TATTAAAAAAAAAGGTTAATTGCAGTCATGATGTGCAGTTTTATTTGTGGCAAAGTGACAACAATGCAAACAGTATTAAGTAACTGTGCAAAGAGCAGCATAAAAATGACAGTGAAATTTAGTCTGTGTGTAAATGGCAAAGTACAGTATGCAATAGTTGGAGTAACTGAGCAGACCCTGATGCTAACAGATGGAAGTTATGCATGAAATACCATGATGTAAATACTGTAGCAGACAAACCTAGCGTAGATTTCCCAGTCCACAATTCCCATATCATTGCACTGAGGCATTGAAGAGCCGAATGGCTCTGGGGACAAAGGATTTCCTAAGTCTGGGTCGTGGGTAGTGAAGGTTTACGGATGCACGTATGGAGTGAAGGCTGGCCCGAGTAGTCTGTTCCACTAGAACTGGTAAAATCTATATGTGTACACTACATCTAAGGGTTAAACATTGAGTTCAGTCAGGGTCAATGTTCTTTAGAATTCTGATAAAACGCACACACACGCACACACACATACACACACATACACACACGCACACACACACACAAATATAAACAAGCAAGAAATTAAACAACTATTTAAATGTGAATTGTAGAGTTAATTTTGCAGAACTTGCAACTTGACAAATTCCAGTCCATTACTGAGAAACCGCAGCTTCCTCTGTGCAGTATAATTTCTCATATCAGAGACGACTTTCTTTAATAATAGCTTTTTTTTTGTGATGATAATCTTCCTTTTGTCGAATAACAGCACATCTTTATTAAAAAGAAAAATAATGTTAAATAATAGTTTTACATGAAATGGCGCTTTTGTAAATTACCATAGAAAGGATAATTTATTAGAATGCATTCAAAAATGAATCAGTTAGAGCAATTAAAAAAAAAAAAAGTAAATAAATTAATCAGTCTGATTAGAAATGAGGACCTAGCAGCACTGTGGTTTACGCATACAATCAAGTGTTGTTGTTTCCAAATCGTTACCACCTATAACAATGATCTTTGTGAATGAGTCCTCTAAGGTGACTAAACGTAACCCTCTGGAATTTTCCTATGCAAGCGCCAATCATCAAGCTTACTGTACAAGCCCGTTTCCCCGTTGTGAGTCCTCTTAAACAACAGTGTCTATTTCATGTGTTTTCAGTTGCATTTTCTGGCTTGTAATTTGTCTGGGATAGAGTTTCTGCCTAGAGTAAACTTCTGAAATTTCTACTAACAACGTAAAAACATGAAAAAAAAAAAATAATCTGAAATTAATGTATAGGATGAAAGTATGCAATAGTTGGATTAACTAAGCAGACCCAGATGCTAACAGATGGAAGTTATGCATGTAACACCATGATGTAAATACTGTAACAGACAAGCCTAGCGTAGATTTCCCAGTCCACAATTCCCATGTCATTGCATTGAGGTGTTGAATGTTTACGGATGCAAGTACGGAGTGAAGGCTGGCCCGAGTAGTCTGATCCAATAGAACTGCTACCGTAAGTCAAATTGATGAAAAGGTTAATGCTGGTTGTGACAGAATGGTGTCAGAACAAACATCATCAGTGTTATGGTGGTGGCAAAAGGGGACATACTCGAAATTAGGCAGTATGTCATAATGTTATGGCTGATTGATGTATGCTCAGTAAATTAGGTGGGGCTTTACCAGAAGTGTATGGAAAATAAGCTAGTGTGTGTGTGTGTGTGTGGTTTTGGTGACCAGGAAGGGCAAATTTAGTGTTTTTTCAATATTAATACATGTAAAAGGCTCTGGAAAAAATAAGAGACACTGCAATTTACTCCGGAAAAATTCTGGAATGTCATCAAGAGGAAGATGGAGGGTCACAAACCATCAGGTAAAGCTGAGCTGTTTGCTTTTTTGCAAAAAGAGTGGTGTATAAAGTTACCCAACAGCAGTGTGAAAAACTGGTGGAGAGCCAAAACACATGAAAGCTGTAACTGTAAATCGGCGTTATTATTTCAACAAATACTGATTTCTTAATGGTATTTAGCCCAAACATTAACACAAACTTGTATTAAAACAAAGAACACTTTCTTTTGATTGTGTAAAGCTGCTTTCCGACAATGACAACTGTCAAAAGCGCTATACAAATAAAACTGAATTGAATAGAATTTAAATTGTTTACAAATTTTTTGTATTTTGTTTTATTTGAGTTATTAAAGCTCTCCAAATACTGCATGATCTTGGGTTATTTGAATGTGTTGTGATGATGTCATTTCCTTTAAATATAAACTCTAAATAGCAATAGTTATATTTAGAATTTTAGAGAAATATTGTCAGCAGTGCACAAAAAAATTAACAAACCTTTTCATCTCACCAACACATGCACTTGTAAGAAGAAGAAAAAAAAAAAAAACACAAGAAACTGATGACTTTGCAGTGGTCTATTATTATTATTATAATTTTTTTGTTCCAGTACTGCATATACTTCACATGAAGCACTCGCAGGCATCATGTCGAATAAGTAAAGAGACAAGAAAATCACAGTTGCTGGCACATATTAATTAGAGAAGGTCATGGAGGCCATGTGGTAAAAGAGGGACTTCAGGGACTAATAAACCCATGAGGCCGGAAATATAGGTTGCCTTCATGCAACCTTCAGAATAACCGCAATGTAAGCTTTTACTCAAATCGAGCAGTCCTAGTGTAGGAGGGCAAATTTTTTTTTTTTGAAGATCTACATGTCCTGCATTTGACAAATTAATAACATAAAACTAAATGAATTGGGAGACCCAAAAGAAGAAGTCATTTGAACGCTACTAACCTCAAGGCAACCTCTTCAGCATACGCCCTGCAGAGACTGGGCAGTGCCCCAAAACCACAGTACTGAAAAATCACCTGCTCGCACATCATGGGGAAACCGGTACAACCTCATCATGACCTCAGAATTAAGACAACTCCTAAGTTATAAATGTTTAAACGTTGTACTTTACAATCGTTCTACTGAGGTGTAAGTATTTCTCAGAGAAAGAGGGCGATGCGAAAGCAAGCGAGGCTTAAGGCTTTTGTCTGAATGTTCATCCAGTTGGTCAAGCTGGTAAAATCTATCTGTGTACACTACATCTGAGGGTTAAACATTGAGTTCAGTCGGGGTCAATGTTCTTTAGAATTCTGGTAAAACGCACACATACAAATATAAACAAGCAAGAAATGAAACCTGGTTATACAACTATAGAAAACTCCCCGTTATAAGAGAAGAACAAAGCGTTTAACATACTGTATGGCACGCAGTTGTAGAAAAATAATCAGCTTCCTTTCGTCCTGCATATTTGACTCTATATTTAAAGGTGAATTGTAGAGTTAATTTTGAGAACTTGCAACTTGACAACCGCAGCTTCCTCTGTGCAGTATAATTTCTCACACCAGAGACGACTTTCATTAATAATATCGAATACACTTTTTTTTTTTTACAGAACACATTGATGATAATCTTCCTTTTGTCGAATAACAGCACATCTTTATTAAAGAAAAATATAAAATAGAAAGGATATTTTATTAGAATGAGCGCATTCGAAAATTAATCAGTTACAGCTATTTTTTAAAAAGTAAATAAATTAATCAGTCTGATGCGAAATAAGGAGCTAGCAGCACTGTTGTTTACGCATACAATCAAGTGTTGTTGTTTCCAAATCATTACCACCTATAACAATAATCTTTGTGAATGAGATCTCAACGCATTTTTTTCCCACCAGAACTACACTGCATGAAGAAAATGCAAAACCTTCGCCTATAAAGTGACTAAGAAACGTAACCCTCTGGAATTTTCCTACTGCAATCATCAAGCCTACAAGCCCGTTTCCCCGTTGTGAGTCCTCTTAAACAACTGTGTCTGTTTCATGTGTTTTTAGTTGCATTTTCTGGCTTGTAATTTGTCTGGGATAGAGTTTCTGCCTAGAGTAAATGTCTGAAATTTCTACTATAACAACGTAAAAACATGAAAAAAAAAAAAATCTGAATTTAATGTATAATGTAAGTTATGTGAACTGTATATTTTCTTAAAATGTTTTTTCATGTCTACAGTATATGCACAGTATGTATAAAATACTTAAACTTAACTACACCCATGATCAGTTGTTAATAACGTCCGTACATTTGCATATATTATTTGCATATTGTTCATGCACATGCACTGCACTGTATAAAATCGCACTACTTCTTCTCAAAAGCTTCGGTTAAGGTTAAAATGAAAGAATAAGAAAAAAAAAGCTATCCCAGTATCGATGTAACTGATGACCGATAACCAATCTTGGCATTGGTGCTGTTGTTGTCGTTGCTACCAGAAGCGGTGGTTTCAGTATTTTGAAAACCGCTGACCTCCTGATATGTTCGTGCAAACCCATTCTTGAGCATTCACACAAAACTGTGTGAAAAACAAGAAAACATCAGCATGTTCGAAGGTGGAAACCCACAGCGGTGCTGACAAGCGATAACGAAGAATAACGGGCAGTTTGGCTCTAGGTGGCACAAAGGTTACGTTAACTCATATCATGTTTTATGGCGCTTTACAATTGTGGTGAGCAGAAAAACATGCCGGCAGCAAAAACAGACGGGCTACAACAGCCGAGGATACTCAAGAGCAGATGCTGGAGAAATGCTGAATAAACTTCCTGACTCCCTAGCAGTTTAAGGCTTGTCGACATGGCATTTAATGCCTTTTTGTTTTTTTTTTTTTACATTCAAACATGCAAATTATACTGGTAAATGATTGCAAGAGAAAAACACTAAACATACTAAACATGAGCACTGGCGTAATTACTAGTACTTCTTTGCTTGAATATTTTTTGCCATGATAAAACGTCATCATGTGCTTTGTTCCTCTTAGACTGTACCACAGCAAGCAATCTGACAACACAAATGTGATTTATAAAATAAATAAATAAATAAATAAATAAATAAAAACGTCCTGTTTTTAAATGTGATGTAAAGTTTGTGAAACAAGTTAATTTCTCTTTAAAGAACATTTAAATGAAAAAAGTTAACTGTGTTAATATCACTATAAAGTGCCTTTGGTGTCCTCACCACAATAATCTGGTTATCATGAAAATATTGCAAAACCATGACATTTTGATACTATAAAATCTTATAAATTACCAAACCTTCTGACACATATATTAGTACAATTATAAGTCTCTTGAAATGGATTTCCCTCATTTTACACCATTTTCACATATACAGTATGATTGCATGTACTGTATGTGATTTTGTCATGTTCCACATATCGCTCTACTACAGTAACTGTGGTGACTGCAATAAGTATGACATGTTAAGTGCTTAAAATATTTAGCATATGTTCTTATAGTCCTCAACAATTTCTTAAATAAAACAAAGATTAAAACGTGTCCTAGAAATAATTGATGCTCAAGCCGTACTTTTTGGGGGACCTCCCTGGATGATATTAATAAATAATCTAAAAATAATAAAAACCTTTCAGAAATTCAAGTAATAAACAGTACACTGAAGGTCTACCACTCTCACGCACTCACTCATCTTCTATACGGCTTTATCCTGTATTTAGTGTCGCGGAGACCTAGAGACTATCGCAGGAGACTTAGGGCACGACGCAGGGTACACCCTGGACAGGGTGCCAATCCATCGCAGGGCACACACACATACACACACCTCACATTCACACACTACAGGCAATTTGGGAATGGCAGTTAGCCTAATCTGCATATCTTTGTACTCCAAATGTCCATGCTGTCATCAATCCTTCTATGGAAGGTGAACATGATTTTGCCACATTTTGGATTGATTTTATTACCAACAAAATTTTCCCATTAACTAAAATCTGTAATTGTGAAGGGGACAAGATACTTTTCTGAACGCTCTACTTTGAATTTGATTTCGATGGCAGGGTGGACATATTTAACGATTTGTGCATACATTGTCCGCATTCAGTTTATTTATAAAAAGTGCTGGAGCTTGACCAACGTGCATTTCTAACACGTTGAAAAACACGTCTAACAATTTCTAAGGTCGATGTAATAAAGTTACTCTGAAGTTAAATGGAAAATCAGTCTCCAAGGCACTTTATAGTGATATTGGACCAGCTCTCTCTCTCTTTCAGCTAATAAAAAGACACGTAAAAGCATTGTGTCATACCAAGATTGTGGAAAAGACAAGAACCTCCTTCTTGAAGACTTCATCAGAAAACTTGTACAGCTTCACATCTGACACTGGAGACTCCTTCCATAACCGTGGAAATGCCTTCTCAACATCTCCTTACAAAAACAGAAAAAAAAAAACCCTGGTGTTTATGTGCCATGTCCATAATTATAGAAACATTGTGAGGAACATTTATTCCAGAACTGAATCAACATCAGATTTTAGAGCATTCTTACTCATTTCATTTTTTTCTACACTTTTGTTCTGTTCTTTGTAATCTGCTGATGCATTTTGAAAATGTCTACACGCACACACACTTTTTACTGTCATTCATCAACCACGGGATTTTCACTACTTAATCAACATAACAGAAGATTTTGTCCGTCTCTATTATTTGAGATATTACATTACATTACATCTGTATTTATACCATATTTGCAAATACCATGACCTAACGACCTAACTAACCACTCCTCGAAGCTGTTTCACGCTGTGTATTTCCGTGCTCTCGGGTGTGTTTGATGCCACAGGGTTTTTTTTTTTTTCTTTCTCTCTCTCACAAATTCACAACCTAATGTGAAAACCAGCTGTATAATATAAACCCAAGGCTTTGAGTGACTGAACCAAAGTCTGCACAAACACACCCCATAAGGATCACACGCCTACACATACACACACTCTCCTACAGCACTGCTCATTCCTGCATACAGAGGTAAGCCAAACCAGCCTGCATAGTAAAGACAGTGTTACAGGATATAAGATCATTGTGACTTGATTTACTTTTGGGCAAACATGACATTATTTGAAATTTATTTCAGCCTTTGAATCATATCAAAATGCATGCATATTTCTTCTTGTAAACTGTAGATCTTTGATTTGTTATCTTCGCTTCTCACTGCAGCACTTTATTTAGATATTAGCCAATTTAGGAACGCTTTTCCTTTTACAAGTCAATGCTACTGTTGTACTTAGGGAAAAATTAAGATAAAATATAAATACACAAGCATTTAAATTTAATTGAAAAATTAGTCTAGCCTTTATATGACTTGTGTCATTAGATTCAAGTTTGCATTGTTAGATTCAAATAAAGAATTTAATTATGAACATTTTCCATGTTCATGTATTCGCAACTTCTGTAATTCTTCAAAAACACAGCAGTTTGCTGATGCTGTTTGTATTTATTTTAAGAGCAATTTATGAATACCATATTGAACTTTTTACGCGTGTATAACTGGGATGCACCTGTAAGTGAATTTTTCCTATCACTTAGGAAAAATTGAAATATACTTCACACCTGGAGAACCAGGAGAAGGTACGAGTCATTTAATTAAGGTAAATGTTTTAAAATACAACTGCAACACGTATTCTGGCAATCTGTTTATTTTTATTGTGCTTGGTCATTTGTAGTTTAGAAAGGCGAATTAAGTAAGGAAAAAAGGAAGTAAACTAGTATGTAAACAAGTTAGTAAGTAAGAGGTGATTTAGCAAATAAACGCTTTGTAAAATATAAATACTTGACTTATTTCACATTTGGAGTAATAGGCCTACTAACCTTTCAGTTTCAAGACAATTCAGCACATGTTTTTTTCATTTTGCTTGGATTACTGTGAAGTGTCAAACTGTCATACTGGCAATACTGAGTTAACACACGTGGTATTACAAAGACACTTGTGTGACCAGCAAGCCTGGTCATGCAAGATGATATAATGCACAACTACAGTTAAAAATTTTGGGATTTTGGCATTTTGACCAAGTTTTAAAACACCGCTAATGGAAATGTGGTATATTACAGGCTGTAAAACAGGGAAGTGAAAACACCAAAATCCTTAAAAGAACAAAAAGCATGTACTTCAATTTATTGTGCTTTTGTTGCGTATAAACGCACACTTTCTAATCACTTTTATGGCATTTAATGACCTCATTTGAAACTTTTAAATCTTAAAGAATTCATTATATATTATTATTTTATTCTCGCTTTTTCATTTATATTTCTGAGCAAATCCGGAAGTTACCCAGCCTAAGGTTAGATAGATCGTGTAACAGCATTGTAAAGATCTAAATTAAACCCCGGCTAAATTATTAAGTCATGCTACAAATAAAAACTGTTATTATTTTAAAATGGTTTTAAACTGTGTTAATAGTTAATAAATTTTTATATAAGCTAATAGTATATTCTGTTACTGATGAGATCTAGACTGTTAGATATAGTTTAGAATAAAGAAACTGTGCAACTTTATTTCTGTAGATTCACAGATCTTCTAAAACTCCCTGAATCACCCCATATCCCTTTATATTTATCAAATTAAGAACATTTACGTTACCTCCTGAGTGTGCTGGCCTTCCGGCTGGGGCGGCGCGTCCAACGCTACATAGCTACCGAAGCCTATAGTCCTTTTCAGTGAGTATTTCATACAACAGCAGATCATCTCTGCTGTTTATTTCTGATCAAATGAAGCAGTTTCTGAGACTTCAGTTCTCTCTTAAAGAGACTCTGTCACGCAATATGACTGAAAGCGTGAAAGATTAATCATCTAGAGAGACGTTCTCACATCAGCGGCCGCACGCGATGTGTTGCCTTATGAGTCCAATTTCCTAGCCCACACTCTCAGTTCAGTTAGGATTTCGTGCAAGCGCAAACCACGAGAAACACCTGAAAAGCATAGTGACTGTTTTGACGGTTACCATGGAATCATTATGTTTTACCCTTATAGTATACATAAAGTAAATAGCCAAAATAGTGACATGTGGCTGCTTCTGAACGGTTACAAACCTGTGCATTCACATGAAAAAAAATTATAAACCACAGGCGTGTGGTTGAGGGACACTTATGGTTAAGGCTTATGGTTGGTGGACAGTTTAAAAATAAATGGGGGTATAAATTTGGTTTAAAAAAAAGTTGACAGATTAAACCAGTTGGGAATTTCAGCAGTACACACTCAAAAACCTGAGAAGGTACATTTTAAATTAAACTTCCTGAATGATAAACATTACGCAGACACATCTTTAGACAAAAGGAATCTTCTGTCATTTTTGATTCTCAAGGTTGTCAAGAAATCGAACAGATCACATTAAATAAAAAATGACATGCATGGTGCTAATTTGTAGTTACACTATACAGTAACTGAACTCAACAGCTGAAATTTGCATAGGGAATCATACAAAGTACAGTTACAAAAATAGGGCCGTGAAGGTACCTTATCTGACATCAGTGTTCAGGCTTCAAAAATGCACTTCTGCAAAAAATAGCAAAATTTTCATTCACATCCTTATTCTAAATTCTAGTGAAAAGGGTGGGGGTTATAATAATAACAAAGGAGGACAAAATCTGGAATGGCAGGTTTAACAAGTTCACATGAGAGTGTCGATTAGCTGTCCACAAATATAGTTGGGGCATTTTTCCCTGTTTTTCTCCAATTCCCTCCCATCATTAGGACATTGTGTGTGAGCGCTATGTGCCTCCCGTCCCTCCACTCCGGGATACAAACTTGCGATCTCTGATGATGATAGGGTGATCATTTAACGCTGCGCCTCTTAGGGGCTCGTATGATGTACGTATATTGATATGCTTACTTGTTTAGCTGCACTGTTGTCCAGCTCCAATGGTCTGCCGTATGAAATGGAAAAGATAGTAGACATCTATCTTTCCTAGCAGACTTCCTTTTTTCATCTGGTCATTTCTTGCCTGCTTCTCAACACCACAAGCGAAACCGCAGCTTTTGTTTTTGTTCACAGACACACTCGGGTAAATCCCTGTCCACTTAAGACAATCTCTCTGTAAGATGTGATAGCATGTCTGTCGATGGTGGCATGACTTTGTTAAACTGATTCATGAAACTGTGAGGACTTGACACAGACATGACTCTTCACCACAGACATCACTATCTGGTCTTTCTTTTGGAGAACTTTCTTCTCAGCTCTTGTTTTTAGAAATGAACTTTCTGTCAAGGGTCTGATTTAGTCATAACTAAAACATAGTTGATTCAGTAATTTTCAGCCTGAAAAAAAAGATTCCATCTCAAGGTTTATACCACTATAAAGCACTGAGCCTTGAGTTTAATAATGATGATGTTTTTTTGGTTAAACTGCACTGAGCTTGCTTTTCTACAAAATACATACACTATGATTTTTTTTTTTATTAACTTGCTGAATTTGCTTCTATTTATGAGCAACGATTGGTTTGCCAAGCTACAGGTTCCTAATCTAATGGCACCCATGTACTGTAGGTCAACACACTCAAGAAGCCTTCACATGTCTCAGTCTGGCTTTACAAGACAACAGTATCACAACCCAGCCAACAACATTGTTACAAAAACATCAATGGCCTCTGTGTTTGCCTCGCTCTTAAACCTCCGACCTGCACAGTTTTAAAGCACTTTCTCATTACTTACACATTCTGCCAGTATGCATAGACCTGGTCATTTTTCATGCTGCTTTTTATAAAACTGCTTTTTATACTGTTGTCCCTTTCTCATTTCTACAATTGTACTTTGTATTATACTTATTTATTTCCCCTGTCTGTCTGTCTGTCTGTCTGTCTGTCTGTCTATCTATCTATCTATCTATCTATCTATCTATCTATCTATCTATC
>JAQQZT010000033.1:3334990-3351412 GCA_030068275.1 Clarias platycephalus | reverse complement strand
CAAGACTTGTGCATTCTAACCGATGCCCCACAGTGATCATAACTCTAAACCTAGCACGCAAACATAATACTTCAGTATATATATATATATATATATATATATATATATATATATATATAACCTTCAATTCTGTGGATGTTATAATTTTATTACGATACTAATACAATTGGCCATACCCATCATAAACCTAACATGTTCCATGATCTTGTTCTTTAGAATCATGCCAATGGTTGAACAATTCATGTTAAAAGAACAAGCCATGTCTACCCTCCTTTCACCTTGTAAGTAAGTTTAGTTTATTTATATAGCACTTTAAAAAAACAACCATTGTTGACCAAAGTGCTTCACAATGTCAAAAGAGAAAGTCACACACAATCAATACATTAAAATTGTTACAATATCTCAACTCAATTTACAATAAAAGCCAAAGAATATAAGTGTGTCTTAAGTAATGACCATTGCTTGATCCATTCTCTCAATTATTTTTCCTATTGTCTTCATTGATTGGATCTAATGGAGTTTTTCCTTGCCACCATTGCCCTTAGCTTGCTTATCAGGGACAATCTGATCATTATGATTTATACGTTTTTCTCATTTTTTTTCCATAATTATTTTATTCCTGTCTGCCAATGACCAGTGTTAACAGTGCTAAACAAAAGAAATTTAATTGAATATCACTATCAATCTGATTGTTTTTTTGCACGTACGTTGTTGCCCTAGCAAGAAGATCCTCTTGGCAGGCCTAAATACCTGTGGATGCAACAAACACCAAAACAATTATTGTACAAAATGATAGACAGTATAAAGTTGTTGGACATGAGAAGGTTTTTCAGGTTTCAGAAATTTTTTTTTTTGTTTTGGAAAATGTTAATAAAGTTAAGGAGAGTATAAGTTAAAAATGATAAAGATAAAAAATGGTTATCAATGACAATCTTCTTGCCCAGGTCCTTCCTGCTAAATGTGTCACGTTTTTAAACAAATGTGTCGAACACATCCCATTCAGTTTCTATTTCATTTGTTTGCTGATTTGACTTTTAGTTTGTTTCAGGGACGGAGAACGTGCAGTAGTTTGAGTTGGTAAAGCCGAAACAAAATTGATGAAATGTTCTATCAAATGCTCTACACCTGACGACGTTAAAGAATGTTGGGGAAAGTTTTGCTTACCCACAATACCTCTGCAGGGGAAGGATAAGCTTTTGCTCTATGAACTGGCCTCCTTACACTGGACTTGTTAATAATATAATAGAGGGATGACTTTTAAAAGTCAGAGCTGTCTTTGAACAGTGCAGGTTTTTTTTTTTATGTTTATGCTTTTTTATGTTATGTTTTTCATTAGCAGTTGACAGAATGCTGTTCTTAGATGTTTTTAAAATTATGTATTGTTTTGAATTATTGAAAGAGAGCTAAATATTTTTGTTCGCCAGAGGTTTTAAATGTTCTGACATCGGAACCACGTGAAATCACATAATGGATGACAGAAAAGTCTTGTAAAAATGACTAATAAGGACAACATTTGTGATATTTGGAGGATATTCGTAATAACCAGAGACACCATACATGGGCACATGAAAGAGGATGTATCAGCAGAAATTACACCTTTTTTATATTCTACTCAACTGTGAAATAAAGACTTTAATGACTTTTAAAGTGTCCTGTACAGAACCTACAGTCAACAATGTCCAGAAGGTGGAGCAGTAGGTCTAAAGATGAGATCTCTCCATGTTGTGGCACAACTGCTAGACAAGTGAAAATCTGCTTTGACAGAAAGTGAAAGGGATTTTTCCCATCCTTATCCATTGCTGGTCCTTAGGCCTGACAAACACTCTATAAATCTTAAGCAAACGCAGTCAGTAAGACAAACCGAGATGCAAAGCCTGACTTACCATAGAGCACTGAACTTACTGTAGGCTTAATCAGAATGTCAGACCTGCAGGATGAGCTTCATATAAAGTGCCTGAAACAAAAACATGGTGACTTGCAACAGGAAATTATACTAAGTATTGTCGCCATCAGCTTCTTTATTTTGGGCATTATATTATATTTGAGTATGTTTATTAACTTTGCTTTATTTTGGGTATTATATGTACTGAAAAAGAAATCATCTAGTCAGCGGTTAACTTCTGTAATTGGGCAAGCAAAGATGTCTGAATGGATTAGCAAAGAGAAATATTATTAAAGAAGTGTGTCTGGTTAAGATAGGTGAAAAGGAAGATAATGGAAATAAAAATGTAGGGTGCTATAAGGGAGTTTTATAAAAAAAATAATAAAGGTATTTATTTCATAGGTTATTAAGATTGTCCAAAATGGCTGTTATTATGGTAGAAATGGTTGTGGTTTTATTGAGTTGCTGAAATTATGGGATTCTGAACATATGAGAAGTTTGATACAGGGCTATTAGTCGATTTCAGAAATATTTGCATCAAGTCTGATTTCTGTTCCTAATGATGGAGTTGATTCCAAAAGTCAGTTCCTTGTACTAATTTTCTTGAGTTGCTTTGCTAATTGTGTGTTTTCCTTTAATTTAGCATAATGTGTGTAGTTATTATTTACTGTAAATATATTTAAAAATTGCTATTATTCTGCTATAATTTAATACTATTCACATGAAAAGTCCTGTTGCACTTACCTTTTTTTCTTTAGCAGGAAAACCTTTTGCAAAGGAAAGACTATGCATAATAGTCCTTATGAGCAGGACAAAAATGTTAATTCCAAATGTTAATTACAGCTTATCTGGAGGAGACAGCAGCACTATCTTCTTGGTCTAAGATTAATAACTTGGACTTAAATGTCTCATAAAAACCAAGGAGATGATGGTGGACTTCAGGAGAGGAAAGCAAGACTCTCAGTACATTGGGACACTGGTGGAGAGGGTGACCAGCTACAAGTATCTGGGAGTCCACATCTCTGAAGACTCACCACCCTAATCACAATCTGTTTCAGTGGCTGTCATCTGGTAAGAGACTCCGGTCACGTACTGAAAGACTGAACAGCAGCTTTTTTCAGGCATTACAGTAAACACACAACCTCAACAATGACCGACAAGATTAGCACACAGTTACAGACAATGCTAACTAGTCACTTTATCACATATATTTGCACACATATCACAGATTATAACATATTCTGTATAATTTATATTTATATATTGTATATAATTTATATCATAGTCTCCTTATTTTTATTTTCATTCATTCATTCATTCATTTTCTATACCGCTTTATCCTGTACTTAGGGTCGCGGGGACCTGGAGCCTATCCCAGGAGACTTCGGGCACGAGGCAGGGTACACCCTGGACAGCGTGCCAATCCATCGCAGGGATTGATCCAGGGCACTATGGTCAATTTGGGAACGCCAATTAGCCTAATCTGCATGTCTTTGGACTGTGGGAGGAAACCAGAGTACCCGGAGGAAACCCACCATATTTTTATTTTGTACCTACTTATTCTTTTATTAGTAGTAATGTTTTTTTTTTATTATTTTAAATGAAACTGTGTATTTTTGCACCTTTGCCTCCAGTAGGGATGTTCTGAAGCAAGGGGGTCAAATCTGCCGTCGACATTCAGAAATGAAGGCACAGATGTGTACTGATGAATTTATAATATCTGGATCAGGTAAACCTGAACGGTCAACTGGCATATATTAAGGGAGCTTTACGTGCCCTGGACATGAATACTGTACATTTACTGTACATGTTCCAAAATCCCTTCCCACCTTGTGCCTTGAGTCCAAACAGTATATACTGTAGTAGGCCTACAGTAGTTTCCCCATTCTATATGACCCAATGCTGTTTGCCTATCGGGTTGCCACCTGGAGAATTATTCAGGCTTGGGCAGAGGTTGCAGAATTAGTTGGTGAATCCGGTATGCAGGTATGCATTGTGGACTTTGTTTTGTTTTGTTCCATATCCTATGTGTCGTGTTGCTTTTCAGGCACATCTGTTGATGCCTGTTGTTCTCTTGGTACATCAGCATAATCTGCATCACCCGGATCTCAGCATGTCTGGCAGACATCTTATCCTGGATGGCAGCTCATCACCTAACGCTCAATCTAAAACCGAACTGCTGTTCGTCCCTGGTGATACATCCCCTGGTGATTCTCCTTGTGATCTCTCTGGACAACTATCAGATCACTCCTTCAGCAACTGCCTGCAATCTTGGGGTAGCTCTGGACAAATACCTGTCATTTTCCCCACACATTGCAAACCTTACTCGCTTCTGTCAATTTATTCTTTACAACATCAGAAGAATTTGTCTATTTCTTTTTTGACAAGGCTACTCAGGTACTTGTTCAGTCCCTTGTTATTTCAAGACTGGACTACTGCAACTCACTCCTGGCAGGCCTGTCTCTGTCCACCATTTGTCTGCTGCAACTGATCCTGGTTTTAATTACACCACACACCGCACCACGATCCCTCTGATCCTCCAGCACTGATCAGCTAGTCCCACCATCTCTCAGTGATCAAGGCAATGTGCATCTAGAGTGTTTTTCTGTTCTGGCACCTAAGTGGTGGAATAAACTTCCTCTATACGTCCATACAGCTGACAATCTTTAAACGATGACTTAAAAGATATCTGTTTCTTCAGTACTTGGGCTAATCTTCTTCTCCCCCTTTTTGGGCCCCCCAAAAAATCCCAACGGTGTTTGACAGATACCTGTAGTACTTAGTTACTAACCTAGTAACCCAGTGTAAGGATCTATTTAATAATGGAAAGTACTGTACAAAGCACTTTTGCAAGTCGCTCTGAATAAGAGCGTCTGCCAAATGCCTAAATGGCCTTTTGTCATAATAAGTTTTTGTGAAGACACACTGTATTACATTATCACTGCCTGTGGCACTTATCACATTATTATTATTTTTTATCCTCCAGGAACGATTCCGTCACTTCTTGTTCTAAAATGATCAGTTAGCTAGAAAATATGCACTCTCCTCCATTAGCCATTTTGTGAACAGCAGTGGTGGATTAATTTGTTTGGGCGGAAAGTTCATGGCCAAGCATCAGCACGAATGATGACACATTTAAGTACTGTAGTGTTAGAATCAGCTGCCTGATAACACAGAGCCCACAGGATAATCGTAGAGCCCAGGTGTCAGAATCTGTACGTGGGCAGAGCAGCGGGTGGCCCTCTAGTTGCTAATAAAATAAATATTGTTGCAAGTATTTGTCTGACTGTGGAGTTTAATTCTTGTCTAAATTCTTTTGGTTTTGCTTAGAGTCAAGCATTTTCATTATACTGCACACAGGTGTTTCCATCAATTTCACATTAAAATAGAAAACATGTCACATACATTATTTTTAAACTAAAGGTAGTTTGTAATAACCTGCTAATCAAAGTGTTATGATAAATAAAAATGGTTTTGCAGTTGGACAATTCCAAGGCATGTCAGTAACGTTAAGGATGTAAGATCATTAATGGAGGACCTGGAGATCATATATACCCATTATTTACTGGCAAATCTTGAGGACATATTGAATAGTGCTACAGCTGTAGTGACCCAATAATAAATGTTTTGTCGAGTCATCTTTTTTTTGAGGGTTGCATTAAAGTATTTAGGTGTTTCAAAGTAGCTCTTAACATTTAAGAAAAATGCAGTAAATCATGGTGTAAGTGCCACGAAAGGAAGGTTGGGGCTAATTAGCATACCAATGTATGTAAATGTACAAACTTCACAAATCCAATTTGAAAAAAAATATATATATATATTTTATAGATAGACGTGCAAGGACAAGACAATAATAGTCTCACTCATAATTTTATGAATTATCGTCTGAATCAATATTTAAGCTCATACAGTATATACTTCTTTAGCATTTTATTATTGCAGTGTTTATTATCTTTCACTACTTTTAATATATTGGTTGTATATAACAATTTGCAATACTTTACGGGTTAAGTCATTGAACGTTATTAATTAGATACCATGTGTTCTTTCCCGTGCAATCAAATCAGAGAGGTACGCAGGCGGAGCCACGAGTAAATTTCTACTATAATAATTAATACGATAATATTTATATAAGCATGGACTATAAATAAAGTGGAACCAGCTGCAAAGACCAAAACTGCATTAAAACCTTCTGGTCTAATTCCACATCACACTCTCTCCAAACAAACTGTCATAGGAGTCACAAAATCGGACACAAAACCGAAATCTTTTTTTTTTTTTTTTTTTTTTTGGAAACACATATTTCACAAACTATTGATTTTCTTGTTGGTTTTATTTGTTTGTTTGTTTTTATTTTTCTTTATGACGTAATATTTGTTTTCAGGTAGTGTCAGTAGCGCATAACAGGGACAACAGACGCTTTAGTACGCTTCCAACTGATCATGAAACCGTTTTTTTTATTGGTTTAATAGTTGTGCCACGTGCAATTCGTCACACGAAGAATATTAAATCGATTTGGATGCAGGGATTACGGATATAAACGCAGTATACAATTCACGTTTTGCTGTTTTTTTTTTTTTTTTTTCATTAAGCACGGTAAGTCTAATCATATGTTATGGACAAAAATCATAAACATTACACATGAGGCATGCTAAATATATTATATAAACGTTTTAAATTAAATACAGTTCATTATTTCATTGGCTAATAATCGTATCCAATCTTGTCGTGGTATTATGGTAGAAATGGATGTGGTTTATTAAATGAGTTGCTGAAGCCACGGAATACAGAACATTTAAGAGAAAATGGTTTTATAAGGTGATAGTCGATTTTAGAAATATTGACGTTATATTGTGTTCCTATTCCAAATCATGGGAATTGATTTAATTGATTCCAAGAGTCGATTCCACGCACTACTTTCTCTATTCTTGAATCACATTTTTTCAGAATGTTACAGTATTACTTATTGTAAGAGTTTTAAGACTTGCTACTACGTCTTCTATTAATAGTAATATTGATAGTGTCGTTGTTCTTACCCATTTTCATTATGATTATTTTGCAGAAAGGCCTTTTGCAATACCAAAACAACACAACAGACAGAGGTTCGTCCCAGATTCGTACAGTTCAACATTAAGATTTCGTGCGTGACCAAGAGAGACAAAAGTTACCAAGAGAGACAATAATATGTAGACTGGTGGAACTGAGACAAAGGAGACAATCTCTTGATTACGCACGACCTCTTGTCTACCTGCGTGCTCTCCGTTCTCTTTTCGACTGCTGCCACATGCATCCTCATACAATTCACTTCAAACTTCAAACTATAAAAAATACAAAATTTGACTATGGCTCAAAAGGTGGACGTACAGCTTAGAGATCCTCTTTGGCAGAGGGAGGATATCATTCAAAAATGTTTGGATGGACTGGAATCTACGAATGGGCCAGTGGCCTATAAAAGTGGAGAAATAAAAAATTATGACCCCCAAATGGCCTTGGTGATTCCAAAGGAAAGACCATGCATAATAAAGATTAGAAATGTCACAGGAGATAGCGTTACAAATGGACTGGGATGTTATTATGGTAATGGTCATGTCCTCACTGCTTTACATGTTATTCAGGATGCAAGTCTAGAGATGTCTCAAACACTCATAGTCTTCCCTGCTGAAGAGATTATGCTGGTCTATAAAGCTGTCTTTACAGAATCTTGTAACAAAGACAAAGATAGAGACCAGGCTTTCATTAGAATACTTGGCGACAGCCGTCCACTTGGTGATGGTTTACAAAATCATATTGGTAAAATTATCGAAAATGGAAGTGTGTACTTTTACACCTTAGCCTCCAATGGGGATGTTCTGAAGCAGGAAGGTCAAATCTGTCGTCCACATTTGAAAATGAAGGCACAGATGTGTACTGATGAGTTTATAATCTCTGTAGCAGGTAACCGTGGAGACAGTGGTTCAGCTGTTTACAATACTAACGGTGAACTGATCGGCATTTACAGAGGGAGCTTTACATCCCGGAAATATCAATACGGCCGCTGTTCTATCATTTCTCCTCACTTGTCCCTTGGGTCCAAACAACATATAGCAGGACTAGCTCTGGGGGGGGAAATGCACCGTCGACCCAAATAGCATTTTCAACAAGAAAACCACTTTTCACAAATACTTTCGGAGAGTTGCAAATTCACTGTGTAAATAAACACTAAGCAAACGCACTAATGAACTCAAATTGCCTTTTATTTATTTATCCCATTTCTTTCTTTCCTCCATCAAGGAAACGACAGGCGTCAATCAAATCACGTTATGCAAATGTTCTCCGTACTGTATGACCAATGCTATTGGCCTACCAGGTTGCCACCTGGAGAACCAGGCTTGGACAATGCAGGCGTTGTGGCACACCTGCTCGTTTGCCCCTTGATATCCAAAATGCCCTTTTGTTAAGGCGCTTTTATTCGTGAAGGCATGGGCTACCTGCGGCACTTATCAAAATTATAGCCTATTTCTTAAAATTGGGCCCGGATACTTAGCCTGATGTCCAGTTGTCTTCCTTTATAATCCACTTTGGGACTGGCAACGGCGGAGTAATTTTTATAGGAGACATTCCAGAATTAGAAGACAATTTAGGCACCAGAACATTTCCAAAACTGAACCTTTATTTTATTATTTTCTGTTATATAAAGAAAATAAACAGACAAATAATTTGCTTAAATTAATACTAATAATAATAATAATAATAATAATAATAATAATAATAATAATAATAGCCTAATAATAATAATAATCCAGCTCAAACATCAAAGGTACACTTTTATGAGATATTAAGTATATTTTAAAATGTTGCTTAACCTTAAGTAAAGAAAGTCATGTTCACATTGAATTCTCATTTAATTTCAGATAAGACTTTTCTCATATTAATTTAAACAACTTGTGGAATCTATCTTTTTCAACCTTTTGGTAATCACACATTTATTTTTACTCATTTAAGTATTTATTTTAAAAAATATTTGCTCTAACACGTTATACATGTAATCATTGACACTTTTAAAATTACAATAGCTTAAACCCTCGTGATCTTAGAAAAGCATTTAAGATTATTTTATGGATTTTCTTTTTTTTTATGATAACAGAGTTGAAATTAAAGTAACAGGGTTGCGTATAACATGCATGAATTGTATTCCTTGAACGTATCCATTGAATAGATTAAAAAATATAAATAATTGTAGATCATGGCATAAATGTGACAAAGAACGAATGTTATTAAAAAATATTCAAGAGAACAATCAAAAAGACCACAAACTGGATCTGATCAAATATTCAACGGATATACATTAAAATTAGCCATGTTTCACTCTAGGCTGACAACCTGTCGTTAAAATTAATCATCAAAAATAGAACTGAACAGTATGAACTGATCCATATTTAAGAAAGCACATGTTATAATGTTCATGTTTAATTTTCGTGGCTGGCCAGGATATGCAATATTTCTTTGCGATGGCAATATGGCGTAAAACATATAAAGATATTTACTGTATAATTCATAATTACAGTGCACTTAACTACAGTAGCCTATTTAATCTGCAGCAAAATAGACATTCCCATCCATCAACTGTAACCACATAATTTCTTTCGTCTTACATACACAGTTACTTTATCTTTCCTTATATAAATATAGCCTTATGATCAGGACTTAAGTTTCGTTCCTTAGTAACCTAAATTTTTGTTCTGACCTTGAAGTCCCTGTTTAAGAGCTGACTGGAGATTCAAGTCTGACAGGAAAATCAGGGCAGACTGAAGGGGTGTCTCAATAATGAGAAATGTAAATAATTAAATGTACAGTATGACCTTTCAACCGCAAGTAATGTTGTTTGTTTATTAAGTCGTGAATTGATGCATTTATTCAAGAAGCACACGAAATGACAAGAAATCTGCTGACTGGGATTAATATACACAAGACACATAAAGTAAATTAGTGCATAGCCTACTTTTTAATTTTGCTACAAGCCTATGATTGATGTTCATTTTATGCAGAGTAGCAACATCTGGATGCAGCTGACGCCTTCCCTATATTTTAGCCACCAGTGAAATAAACACTTTATAGGAACTTTAAACTGTATGTCTTTTACAGAACATCAATGTCCAGAAGGAGGGCAGCAGGTCTAAAGATCTGTGATCTCTCCACATTGTGCTATAATTACTATGAAAATCTGCTTCGAAAGAAAGTGAAATACCTCCTTGGCCAATCCCTTTACAACGCTGACTCTCATGCCAGACTCTGTAGTGTATTAGAGCACTGAATTTGAGCTGAATGATGATCTTAGACCTGCATGGAGAGCTTTAGGCCTATATATACTGCCTTTAACAAAGAAATATTGTGACTTGCATGGTATGGTACAATACGTGTTATTGTAAATATATCATCTTGATATTGATTAAGTTCTATCTATTCCGTTCCAATCTATTGTGTCAGACAGTGAAACACGGTTTCTCTTTTTGCACAAGGTGCACTTTTTTTTTTTTGCACTTACCATCATCAACTTATCAATATCAAGATGATATATTTACAATAACACGTATAATTTCTCTAGAGCGACACCGCCGCAACACGGTTTCCATCGCGAGATAAAACATCCAATCAGATTGCCGCAAGTGTACCGCAGGTTATCTGCTCATGGTTACTTAGCAACGATAGACGCCATGGGAGCGAGGACCCAGAGCGCTTTGGAAAGAAGGAGAACGTCTGGCGTTTTACACACGTTTTAGACGTGACATCCGAGTGGTTCTTTAGGGCACCATGTAACTAAAATCGTTGTATTGCTACTATGACAAAAAGTCTCTCATTTAAGAAAGTCTGAGACAATATACAGTCGGAGGCAATCAGATACATCCGATTGTATATTGTCTCAGACTTTCTTAAATGTAAATCTTGGTGATAAGTTATAAGCAAGTTTAATAAAAGTAATTGGATCTGATATCTGGATCTGTTATCACCCGAATGAAGATGGTTCCCTGTTGAATCTGGTTCGTCTTAAGGTTTCTCCGACCTGGCTTGCTCATCAGGGACAAACTGATATTGAATTATTGAATTTAATTATGTAATAATTCAGTCATATTTCTTTACAAACTTCAAACCCATTTCCTTATTTATTTATTTTTGTTCTGTAAAGCTGCTTTGCGACAGTGACCATTGTTAAAATGGGCGCTATATTAATAAAATTGAATTGAATTGAATTTGATAATCCCCATTTGCTAATCATTAATGGTCCTGGAACTTTGACTTTGAAGAAAAATCAGATCCGGACGTTTGAATATTAAGTTTGAGAACCCCTGCCCTATAGGCTATTATAATATAGCCTAGATCTATAATGTCATATCTGTGAAAATAATGAACTGTTTTACTGTTTCCGTTTTGACTTTTTCCCCCCTACTTTCTACTTTTGGTTTCTGTAAAAAAAAAAAAAAAAAGTAAACTTTCTCGTCTTCTTGATGTTTGCCGGCGGATGGCCTATGATGGCCTCCTCTATGTTGCATTAGCGCCATCTTCTGGTCATGATCTTACTCATCTTTCTTCAAGTTTAAATCTTCTTTTTTTTTTAGTCCAGTCGCCCTGTAGAAACCTATAAAATACACATCGAGTTAGGTATCGGAGGCGCAAACATGTTAATCAACAGACGTTTTAATACTCTATCATCCAATCGAGTATACAGTTATTATTTGGTGGTTATTACTCATTCAATAATCGTTCAGAATTCGTGACACGAATACTAAATCAATTTTATCGCAGTTTCATTAAGAGCATGCATATAAGTCAGAGAATACGGACATAAACGCACGATACAATGCGTGTTTTACATGTGTTGCAGCCAATTCAGTTTCCACATCCACAATGTTTTCCCGGTCGCGCGCAGCGTGCGCGTCAATTGAAATCATGACGTCATGACCTTTTTAATGTGTTGGGAAACTTGATAAATTCAAATTCTGAAGATAATTCAGACGTTTTAAATCGCTGCAAATGGATGGTTTACTGGGTAAATATACTGACAACACGACTATTTTTGAAATAAAATTTAATGTAGATTATTTATGTGACGATAGATGTGATATTGATTTATTCTTATATTTATTATATTATTCTATTTACAATTATTACTTTGCTATTGATTATAGCAAGTAACTCAAGGTTAGACTGCCTATCGTGATAGTTAACGGCTAACCACAATACTCTATTTCCTACTCAAATATTACCCAGTTCTATGTACCCATGGGTGAATATTTCAAACACAGGTACAGCAATTACAGGTACACCACACTTTCAGTAATTCATGTGTAACTACATATCTGAATTATTTCTGCTATCTTCCAGACACCTTAACACCCACATACTGTCTGATACTGGAACATGATTTCGAGAAATCCATGGTATATGGTTACCCATGATAAAACAGACGTATATAGGCCTACTGTAATTGGCATAGGTCACCGTCAAGGGCACAACACGTATTATAACAACATTTTTACATGTAATAATGTATTTGAATAAAATCTTATCCTTTAATTTCACAAAGAATGAAAGCTTGAAATCTACCTGTACATAATTGCAAAAACGGTGTTTTAAAAACAAAAGTTATGAAAGTGTGTTCATAATTTAAGTAGTATACATAGATACATACTATAGGTGTGCGTGTGTGTGTGTGTGTGAGAGAGAGAGTGAGAGAGAGAGAGTGCGCGCGCCTCCTGAGTTTTGCCACAGACACACACACACACACACACAGTTCTCTGTGTTACCTTGTCATACTTGCTCCTTTCAATTTTCATGCAAAACCGAGGAGCCTACATTAAAAGTTTTTAGAAAAATCTGAAAACTGGTCTGTGATTTATGTAGCTTTCTTTATAGGCATGCAAATATTCTTTTGGCGTATTATTTACTCTTTTTTTTTATTTTTTTTAAATAAAATTTTACGGTTTGGAAAAATGCAGACATGAAACATGTATAACATATAACATACTACAGATAATATGGTGCTAGACGTTTTGCACAGACTCCTGTACATATAAAGGTAAGAATATCATTATATAATTATATAAGAATGAATCAATATCACATCTATCGTTACACAGCTAATCTACATGAAGTCTTACAAATTTTGTCGTGTTGTCAGTATTTGTCCAGTAAACTATCCATTTGCAGCGATTTAAATCGTCTGAATTAAATAATCAAGGCCTGATCACCAGTGCAATTTTTTATTTATTTGTTTTTAGCATTGCATTAATATAATATAGACATTTCTAAGTAAGGCACTATATAATATGAGTTACAATTATTGTAAATTATTGTTCAAGTAATTTTGCTTCTTCCTTTGTTTGTTTGTCTATTAACTTGTGAAATCATTCTTTCATTTATTTATGGTGCTGTATGTTAGTTAAAAACAAGAACAGTCTGCAGTATAAGGACGTTGTCCACTAGGGGGCAATGGTCAACACTTTAAAAGCCAGCACACTAAATAATGTTACACATTTCACAACATTAAATTTAAAAGTAAAATTTCAGTGATTAAATTACTATAGCACAATTTTTTGGAGAATCACTGTGGAAATTTAAGTGAAACTATATTATGATATTAAGTCAAACATTTAAAATATTTCATCAAGCATTGCATTTTTATAATATAAAGTATTAAAGTTATATAATAAAGAACAGGATATTTTAGGTGTTTGTGTGTATTTACATAGACAGTATACATGCTTAAATGTTGATTATATGTAAATATGACACATGAGTGAATTTGTATTGTCCAAAAAAACATATTTAGATAATCATATTAGTTTTGCACACTTTGTGAGAGAAGCTATTTGGAGCATTATCTTTAGTCATGTGATATCAGGACTCTATGAGCGTTCATTTCTGTGTTTTAGCTCTGGATCTCGATAAATGTTATTATTCTTTACAGTGTCATAACTAGTGTCTGTAGAGTTAATTGATGCATAAATGTGAAACAATGCTAATAAAATTTATATTAATGACTGCCGTATGGGAGAAATAATAGGACAGTATGATTATCCGTACTAAACTTCACACAATCCCTTAAACTATTAAATAATATGCATTAATATGAATATTAATCTGGCAGTGTAAGAGCATATTTGGCTTCCTTGCAATTAAAATTTTAAACCAAAGTAATTTTAGATCTACACCTTTACACATCCTGTTTAAGTAAATCTCAAACTGGTGTGGTGTAAGTATAATAAAACAAGCCAGGATGTGCACTTCGTATTGGCCCAAATCAGATAACCCTAAAATAATACGACCCATTCATTCACTAAAACAACATGCACCTTAGTGTTTTGCTCCTTATCATTTTTTCCCCAATTAAACTTTGAATATGCAAATACTTCTACAGTATGATATCATTGGGTAAAGTCTGGCCACTTTCCAGAGCATGATTCAGCTTACTTTTAGACTAGCGAGCATTAAAACAAAAGTTGGCCTTTCGTTTTCAATGTGACTCTGAAACATCGAGCTGCGCCTTCATCGACAGGGAAAGTGAAAATGTGAGGTGTTCAACAAATGCAAATCATCTATGACAGTGTAAATTTACACAACTAGTTCTTAGGAACCAATCCTGTGGTGTGTGTGTGTGTGTGTGTGTGTGTGTGGTTTGCCCTTTACCTCATTACTAATTTTATTGTTCAGTAAGTCCCCTAAATACAAACATGTTTCGTTACAAGAGCTCATTCGTAAGTCCAACAAACATTGCCTAAGTACTAGGATACTAAACCAGTTGGCTGTACACACTATATTACACACAAATATTCATTAGAATTGCGCTGATAGTTGAATGATTCATGTTAAATATCCGCTAAAGCATGTTTGTATCTTCGAAATTTCGTAACTGGAATGTCGGTATGTAGGGGACTTACTGTAATTAGAATAATTGATTTACTTTTTACTTGTAAGAATGGAAGAAAACCCCATGACCCTTGTTTCATCCTGATCTATCATATTTGAACTCAAAATAAGAAGGTATAAAGGATGTTTTTGCCTCTTTTTTCTTATTGTGCCTGATTTTATTGTATTTAGCTAGCAACAGGAACCAGAGAAAAACTAATACGAAGCCTGACATAATACATCAATCAAAAGTAAACACATTGCAAATAAATTTGGTGTGTATGAAACACACCAGGATTTGTATTTTATCCGTGTTCTACTATATTTGTCAGAAAAACAAAACCCTCTCTCAAGCCACGCCCACAATCAACGATAAAAGCGACTCGATCTACTTCAAACAAAGTAGGGAGAACAACGGTGCGGCACTAGGACCCAGAGGTTTGCTTGCTGGCAGATCTCTCCCAGTGTGTATTTGCTGCCACTGAGTGAGTGTGTTAGAGTAAGTAAGGCTGGATCATCTCTACCTCTCCTGTCAGCTCTTGTCCAGTGACACTCTTTTTCTTTTTTCTTTTTTACCTTACTGACTTACCTGACTGTTTAGTTGTCTTTGTTTTTATTATTATTATTATTATTATTATTATTATTAAAGATTGATAAGGATGGAGATCTATAAATGATTACTAATATAGTTATCTAATAATACACTGCTTATGTTCTGCTGGACCTTCAGACTGGACATCATGGTTCTCATGTGTGTACGGATGATAAGTGAATGAGAGTATCAGAGATAGTGTCCTCATCTCATGTGCATGAGGGTGCTGGATTGATTTAAAGGACCATGGGAAACGCTTCAGGCGGCATGGACGTGTCGCCCAGCCGGGATGGGAAAGGACCTCAAAACTCTTTCAGTTTTGGTGGCTTGAAACAACCTCCTGGACCTAAAGTGCCCCTGCCTCCAGATGAGGAGCTGGAAGAGAGGTTCAGCACTGTCCTGGTGAGTACCAGACAAAACATTTATTAATAAGAAATCTGATTGACAAACAGAACGCCACACCAACATCTAAGGCTGAAGTATGTTACTGTATATGTAAAGACATGTGTTTTTGTCCAGCACTATGATTCAAAAAAGATTAACGATCTTATATTTGAAATTCATCACTAAATCTGGTCAATGTAATCAACAGTCAATTTTGTCCCACCTCAGCAATGTGAACAACTTGACTGCATTTTTCCTGAAATTTCAATTCCGGTTTCTTAGATACAATGAAATATTTGCATAAAGAAAAAAACAGTAGCTAGGTACCCAAGCAGCTTTGCACGAGCTGAAAAGCATAAATATATATTCAAAACAGTATAACACTGGACAAACAGTCCTTCAGAACCACAGAAGATGTGGTCTTTGTGGAGGTATTTTTCAATATGTTTCAGAGTGAGTCTGTGTCAACAACAACATACACTAGATGTGTCAGTGATGTTATCTGGATGTTACTTGTGTATTCTTGCATTCAAAATCATCAAGCAAATAAATAACCTGACTCAGAATATGTTTAATTTTAATTTGTAAATACTTATATCACTTATAGACAGAGGTGGAAAGAGTAATAAAATTTTGTACTCAAGTAAAAGTACTGTTACTTCAGTGAACTTTTACTGAAGTACAA
>JAQQZT010000033.1:3281506-3299037 GCA_030068275.1 Clarias platycephalus | reverse complement strand
TATATATATTTGCATTTCAGTATCTGCTTATTTTCTCATCTCTCTCTCCACTTCTCCTCAATTGCTGGTCTGCTATGACTTTGAAGCTCCTAGATATTCTCATGCTTCATCCCTGGTGTGGTTTTTCTTTTCTTTTTCTTTTTTCCACCTTCTGTTCATATTTTTGTAACCAAACAGGTTTCTTTTGTTGTTGTGGTGGGTTGTTCATTAATTAACCCATTTTCATTATTCAATACGGTTTTTCAATCCGTTTGGGACTTTCTTCATCATCTTACAAGCTTAGTGTACTGTAGGTGGATCATAGTGTAAGTGGATAATATAGATTTGCTGCTTTGGTTGTAATATAATATAATATAATATAATATAATAGGCGAAGAAAAAATATAATATAAGACATTTTATAAGAAAGATTTCTTATTTTATAATATAAGAAATCTTTATTTTAATTAGCCTTTTCTTTTTAAACAAAGTGAGAAGATCTTGGGCTATGCTAGCACAGGTGCCAACATTGTTAGGAAGAAAACTTTTATCTTAAAAAGCTGTGACGTTTTTTTGTTGTTTTTTTAAAATACCGTTTGCATGTAGAAGGTTTACAACCCAGCCTGCAGGTTTCTCTTTTTGTTTAGCTAGCAGAGTTCCTTGCTAGCAGAAGTGCCAACATTGCTAGCAAGAAAACTCTCATGTTAAAATGCTGTGACTAAATCATAAGACAAATCTTCAGTTTAGATAGATGGGTGGGAAATCTGACCAAAGGGATTAAGCACTGTTTGTTTTTTTTCTTGAGGTAAGGAAAAAGTTATAAAGTTGATCGTGACAAGGAAGCTAGAAATGCTACACCACCAATGCTAATGTTGGTTGTTGATTTGTTTTTTTTTGTTTTTTTTAGATCACAGCATATTAGGAAGAGCTGTATGTTGGCTAAAGATGATACAAGGGCAAAAATTTTTAGACATTGAAAGCATAAAGCCCTGGGGTGCAGTTTGTAATGACAAAAAAGATTAAATAATCTTTTTGACAAAGAAAAAGTTGGCACAGTGTACTGGAGTCAGTCTCGGTGGACTGCATCCATACACAAGAGTGAGAGAGCGAAGGAGAAAGTAAACGTGAGTGCATTTTTTGAGGATTTGGTTCTGCTGTAACATAAAAGGTTGTGTGATGTCTATGAAGCAAAGAGGAAGCAAAAAAACAACAACAACATAATAAGACATTTAAATGGAAAGACAACGGGGTCTAAGTGCTTGAACCCCCTGCAGAGAGGTAGCCATCATGCCCAAAAAACGCTTAGGTTCAGACTTCACAGATGATCCTAATTGTGCTTAGCTGTCGACCTCGAACGTCCTTAAAGTGCTAGCAAAGACAGACTAGCAAGCTTCATCGGGTAACAGTGCTAGCGTAGCGGGTAGCGCTCAGTCCTAGATTGGGAGCGTCAGGTTCGTTCGGAAGAATTAGTGCCAGTAGCTGTTTAGAAGTGAAATACCTGCTGCTGGCCCTGTTGCTCGTGCTGCTTCCTGTTCTTCTGCTCCAAGCTGCTCTGCTGGAGCTGCTTCAACCGAGACGACGACGACGAAGTCGTCTTAACCGACCCTGGAGGCGTCCTTGCGTTCTGAAAAGAAAAAAATGAAGACTCAACACAAAAAAAGTTCTGGAAGGCAAAAAGAAACTTTTTAAGTCTACAGTACCATCAAAAGAGTAAGTTAGAAAGGAAAAGCAGATTGACACCTAGCATGTGTGGGTTAAAGCAAAAAAGAAAAACCCACAAGACTCTCTATTTACACTCTGTTCTGTTATGACGGTTCCACCAGGGGAGTTCGGCGTAACATATTACCCCACGCCGCAAACAACAGAAAGAAAGCTTTGTGTGCCTCTCGCCCACACATGCGAACTGTCTAAACAGCGAAGCTGACACTGTCGTAAATTACACCAAGCAACAAGAAAGCAACCAAAACACTCTTACACAAACTGCCCAGGGTAAAGAGGTCCGACAGAGCAATTAAGCAAAGCAGCGTGGGATCCAGAAGTTGGTTAACAGGGGTCAGATCTGTAGAGGTTATCTGGAGGTTATGTCCACACACCATAAAATATGAAAAAAGGAATGTATAAAGATGTGTTGATGACGGTTATTGTATAGAAAGTGAAAAAAATCTTTACACTTCAAGTTTGCTGTTACATGAAAATAATCCACCTTTATTTTAAACGAAAACAGTTTCATTGTAGCTACTGGATTTGATGATGTAATTTTCTCCTTAAGCTCATTTAAATACATTTTCCAGAAAAAAATAATTAAGCAAGAGAAGGAGAGAAAAAAGGAGAAAAGGAAGAGGCTAAGATGTCAGTCAGGTCTTTAGTTTTAAGCTCTTTTATGCTCATTATTATACTGCCAACTTTTTGAGGAATGTTCGTTGGGCATCTAATCTTTAGCCGGAAATTAAAGTACTGACAGTTATATAGTTGATTTTAATTACATTTTATGATTCAATTTATTTTGTTAAACGCTCAAGAAAAAGAGGGTTAGCATAAGCATCAAGTTAAATATTGCATAGCTATTATTTAATTAATAAATATCTGTTAAGATTAATGTTATATACATTATATGAGATTAAGTCACATTCTTAGGTGTAACATCTGCAATAACATCTACAGTATGATCAACTCTGAATTGCCATTCCCTCACTGCTTTGTTAAATCAAAATTATTATTATTATTATTATTGCTAAAAAAAAAAAGCTTTTTTCATTTTAAGGCATTCAGATGGGTCTCCAGCGTGCACATCAATGTGCCTTTTTCCAATTTTTTTTATTGGCCTGGGTTTAAACAAACCAATTCGTTTTCCCCAATTTCCCACCAATTAGTGTATTAACACACACTTTAGGAGAGCCTGTAAGAGCTTGTTAATAAAATAGTAAAATACAGGACCTTTAAAATTACAATAATAATAATAATAATAATAATAAGTTTGACTTGTTACCAAGAACATCCAAAGGGTGCTGTATAAACTTCTTCCATAATATTAACTTTTAAAGTAAATAACCATCCCCTTACAAGAAAACATCATAAAATTTACAAGAATGTTATCTGTTTTTACTGCTGATGTCCAAAACAACTCCATAGAATATAAAATTAAAACTTCAGAAGAATCAGATTTAAGAATTCAGCAGCAATGTCTATAGTCTATAGAAGTTGTCTCGAAAAGTTGCCAGTGTACAGTATGAAGTATATCATTAGAGTAAGGATCTAAGCAGAAGGGAAACCAGGAGAGGGTTTGAGGTGAATGAACCGGTTACCTCTAACCACAAACTGCTGCATGTCCACTGACCCAAACTGGGAGCGTTGCTCTTGGGACTGGTGGACTGTGGGAACTTGAAGGACTTGAGAGTGACGCGCTTTACCAGTGCTGGCTGGAAGATCTGCCATATGAGTGTATGTGTGTGCATGTGTGTTAGGAGAAATTAAGATATGACCTGTGTTAAGCTGGTTTCCCCACAGTTTTTTCCTTATTAATTTAAGTTCGAAAACACAAAAATAATGAGATGATAATTTTACAATTATGCTTAGTGGAGAAAGACAAAAAATAAATAACTATATGTGTTTTGAACAGCTATGTATTATCTAGCATTAAGCAATGATGATGATTAACAAAGCTAAATAAGTAACTTTTATAAGAACAGGATTTGTTTTTTTTTCCTTCCACAGTATGCTACCTGGAGATTTAGAACAAATCTTTCATCCATATTTTACCTCAAGTTCTGCCATAATCTTCACCTCCTCGTCCTCATCCTCCTTCATCCCAGAAGCAGCAATAACCGGTGGTGTGGAGCATGGCCGGGGCCCGTCAGAGGTCGAAGGTCGTCTGAGTTTAACAGGTGGAGTCTGAGACTGGACTAACGTTTCTGACTCCTCACAGTTTTCATTCTTTTCAGGTTTCTAAAAAAAAAAATGTTTGCTGATTCCGATAATTATTTTTCAGCGAGTTTGAAAGTGTAAGACAGCAAAGCTAGGCACTGCAGAAAAGATATATGAATATTTTATGATAACAGTTGCCAATATATTTCATTATCGATTACTTGACTTACTGTATGTCACTTCATGCTAGTGGAAGAGAAGCTATTAAAGCCTGTTATAAGGTCTAAAGGACCGTAATAAACAACAAACTTTATCATTTCTTACACTAAGACTCTTGTTAACGATGACAACCTCGCCACTGCTGTTAGTTGTGACTCTGTGCCCTGATGGGAAACTGCGGCGTGGCGGTGGAGGTGGTGGAGACTTGGAGGGTTTTTCCGTTCGATACCGTGGAACCGTCAACTCCCCTAAGATCACGCAAGAGAAACAGATAAACTGGTCACATGGTTTCATTGGTATGATGTAACCATCTGAAATAGAGCTAGACTGCAAAATTACAATTACTTGCTAATTAGAGCAACCTTAGACACATTATGCAAATGCAGATTTTTTTTCTAGCAAAGAAAGTCAGGGACCCAAACATGCCAGCACCCTCAATATTAAGCTAAACATACATCTGATAGTAGATCAAGGAAACTTATTGATAGTAGGAAATGTCTTGACAGTAACGTGATGTTCCAAACACCTCTAGAGTTTCATTAATATAGTGAGTGTTGAAACACATTATACAGTATAGTAAACAGTTACAGTGGAACCTTGGATTGAGAGCATAATTCGTTCCGGAAGCATGCTTGTATATAAAAACACTCATATATCAAAGCAAATTTTCCCAGAAGAAATAATAAAAATTTCATTTCATATTAATTTCACAACACAAAAAAAACATATTTTTAAAAATTAATACAAACACTAAGACCGAGCATGGGAGATGATTACCCACAATACCACAGCGCGAGAGAGAGTGACGAACCATTGGCTCAGTTGTGATCACATGACGCTCTGCGTCAAAACAAGAAGCGCATGCATGCTACATGATACTTGATGATACTTGATACTCGTAAATCAAGACTCGCTCGTTTTTTTATTTTATTTTATTGTATTTTTTATTTAAAAATTTAGCTTATCTTGCGGAACTCTTGCAAACCGGATTACTCGCAATCCGAAGTTCCACTGTATGTCGCATTGTATGATTTGTATTATACATGGAGAAAATGGATCCTTTGATATGAAAACGAAGATCATTGATGATTTAAATCATGTTCATTTTAATTTAGCACATAAAACCTTCACTTGTCCAATTTTAACAGATTAGTCCAAGTGGGAGTCCCCTTGCCTGATTCTCTTCGTTGCAGGCCCTCCTTGCCAGCTGGTTTAGGTGGCGGCTTTCCTGGTTGGTGTTCAGGTGTACAGCTTGGTGTCGAGGATGGTGAGGCAGGTTTGGGTAGTGAGGTGAGCTGTGGTTTAGGGGGTACAGCAGGTTTGGTGATCTGCTTGGCTGCAAAATCCAAATCAGGGATGGCCTTCATCAGTTCTGCTTGCGTCTCCTCCAAGAGACGATTTATATCCTGGGCACTAAACTGGGTTAAACTCGCCCGCTTTTCTTCCCAGTCACGCTCTGCTGCCTAGACACACATACACATGAATAATGACAGGATAAAAATCGATTTTATTTTATGTGCTCTCTGTGGCTTGAGGCCAACTGTGACAAATAGTCCACACAGCAAGTCATTTCAACTGGCTCCTCAATTAGCTCTCAAGCCCAACTAACCTGTGGAGGAACTTCTGATTTCTGTTGTTTCTATCCATGACCGTATTCTTTTAGTTATTAGGCAAAGCTTGAGGGACACCAAATAACCAATGAGCTTGATCCAAAAAATCAAGCTACTGCTTTATTACTACAGACCAATACAGATCAGACTAAAAATAATTAACTTGCTCATTCTCAATGTGTCAGACATCCATGTCTGTTGGGGCCAATAGGCCAAAATTGCACACAATTATGGTGATGTTAGTCCCCCAACCATCTGTGGGTGCACAGATTGGGGTGGCACCCAGGCCCATCCTGACCCCTGATACAGCTTTGACATATAGCAAAATCTAGAAGGCTATGCTTCCTAATAACAACACACTGGTATTTTCATCATTCACACAACATGAGTTCACAACATAAATGCCTTAGTAACACAATGGAGCTCCAAGACCCCCAAGGTGTTGCCCTACTTTCCTTCAAGAAAGGAAAAACAACTCTCCAACAAGATAAAACCTTAACCTAGGTCCAATGATATGAGAACTCTGGAGGAGGAAAGATACCGTCCCAGTTAAGATTTAAGATATCAGGAACCAATGCTTTTACTGCATGTGGATGTAAGGCTGCGGACATCACACACAGATCTGACTCTAGAGTTAAGCCTTTGTAACCTCAATCCAGGTAGGATGCAATTACGCATTTATACCTTTCATGTGAGTCTTTCGGGATTTGTCTTGTTATGACATTTTTCCGTAGATTGACCCCAGGTGGCCCTACTGGGAGTGCATAACTCGAGGCAATATCAATACTCCCACCAAGATCTTGCGTTCAAGATTATTTATTTGACAGCACAGTTTCATTAAAGTTCTAAAACTGTCAGTGCTCATCCTAACTAGTGAGAATGCAACAAGATGGTGTAATTAAAAGAGCACCAAAGGAGAGCTCTGTTAACAACTTGTCATCAATCTGATGTACTGTATCCTTTTCACCCTCTTCACCTTGCATACAGTATATTACTAATGATCAGTTTTAATTCTACTCTCTCATGTATGAGATCATCCACTACAGGCAGAAAAATGCAATGGCAGAAAGTGTGTTACCAGACGGACTTCCACAGACACGCCTTTGTCCGTATCTCTCCGTGTCGGCAGATCATCCATGCCACGACTCTTTGGTGTGCCTACTGAGGTGCCATCCTGCTCAGGCATGCTGCTGTCCACTACTCCTGTGCATGCCAGCCAGCTTCCAAGGGTGGTAGTGCCTGCTAAACCTGTAGCGCCACTCATACTCGAGCCCAGACTGGTGCCAAGAGCACTAGACAGACTGGCACCAGAGCCTGGAAAGAAAGCTGAGTCAATTTACAGGATTGCATCAAGAGTTTACATTGATCAACTAATCCGATGGTTCCCAAGCACCCCTTGTGACACTCAATGACCTGCATTGGGAACCTCTGTGTCCTAATTAATTATATATGTGGAAAGTAGTACCTATGCTGACAGAGTTGGTCGTCAAGGATCCTGACAGCCCTGCAGTGCCTGTTAAAGTGCCTGCAAAGTCAGGTAGACTGGCCAGAGAGGGACTGGTCAAGATGTCCAGATCACAGCTTTTTGTAAAGTCAACATCACTGCAGGTGCTGAAGTCTTCTGGAGTTTTCCATAGACCTTCAGATACCTGCCTACGTAAAGAAAACCCAAGTGGTTTTAAAATCTGCAGTGGATTTGTGTTTTCTTAAATATTATTATATTCATGGTTATGTGGACATGTTGTCTCCTTTGCAGTATGATTTTTTTTTTATATATATATATACAATATGTGTATACATATATAAGTGTGTGCATTACCTCCTCAGCAGTGCGAGTGTATCTGTGATGTTTCTGCAGCGTTTCAATAAGGCATCAAGCCTCAGTGGTTCTTCCTTCAGAAACTTCACTGCCTCGACCTCCACCCGCAGCACTACGCGCATTTTACTTTGTAGCGTCGGGAACTGATCTGGAAAGATACACACCCGTGCATGAATTCGTATACTGTATATATATAAAACTACATCTTAAGACCTTGACGTTTTTTATTGGTCAATCTGGTTTCTGGCTGCAAGCATCATACTGGTTTCTGATTGCTCAGTTTTTGTGAATGTTCTCCTCCGGCACTCACCCTTGAGCTTGGTCAGTGTTTCCCCAAGCCTCCGAAGCTCTTGAGTTTTCTGTTCCACTTCCTGTTCCGTCACCAAGCGATGGTTTAGCCCTGCCCCTGTCATCATTTCCTCCACTGAACGTTCTAGATCACTTAAACCATAATACAAACAAGTGATAATATAATAGCACATTTCAACAGATTTTTTTATCATTAGAGACAACCTCATATGCGTGTAACTGCTTTTAAAATGTCCTTGCTGACTGTGGCTTACTCTGGCATGCTAATTTTCTACATCAGTAATTACCCTTGGTGGCAATGTTGACACAAAAACTCTTGTGATTTGTACAGCACAGGCCATATCCCATGGAAACTAGACAGCTTTCTAAGGAACAGAGGTAATTAAAATATTGAACTAATATTATGCCTGGAAATAGAGCAATTCTTTTCACTTTTGCACAGCATTTTTCTCATTTCAAGAAAATCTCATTGTCAGTTGGAATCCCTGTATCAACAATTTCAGAAATTACGTTAGCAAATGGGTTAAACTTACTTCAGCTACTAACAGCCAAATATTAAAACTTTAACACTGTTTCTAGTAGAACTGGCTAGTTTAATTACTGTATCCTGTAATAAAACCCACAAATTCTTTAGTAAGATAGCTCACATTTTGTTTAACCGCTAGGTTTCTTTTCAGAACAATCAGCAGCTACAGCTGTAGAAGTAATACTATTATTGGTTAAGCCAAGTAGAGTGGCACCTCGAGACACAAATGCCCGGCCTCACGAATTTTCACATTAGGAACTAAACTTTTGCAAGAAATTTGCCTCAGCACAGAAAGCATTCTTGTATGAGCAAACAAACCTAGTCGGACCGAAGTTGCATGTACGCCAGGAGCTGTTCAAAACTTGTTTGCGTCAGTGGAAAGCCAAGCAACACATGTTTACACAATTTCTTGTGCGTTTTCTTTGCATTTGTGCAAGTTTTTGTGAAGATATAGCATTATTGGTTCCGAGAATGTTAGCAAGTACGATAGCAAGAAGAAAAGACAGTTTTGTTTTTAAAGCAACCAGTGCTAAGGTTAAGTGAGGTATAATGTCTATTACATATTTGACTTCAATTCTATGTCTTTTCAAAATGATTTGAATTCATATATACAAAACTGTGATTATAGTGTGGGAAATTGGTAATATTTTTATTGACAAGAACGGATTGTCTGCATTTACATTATTTCCTATGAGAAAATGCATTCGCAATACGAAATTTCACCTTAAGAACTTGCCTCTGGAACGTATTAAATTGGCGTGCTGAGGTACCGCTGTACAGTAGATAGCTAATTAACACTAGTGGTTTTTGTAATGGTAACATGGGCTGTTTCACTTATTTATTGTTCAATTAAAACCACAAACACAAGTATTCTACTATTAACCTAGCTAGAATAAGGCTGTTATATTGTGTTATTACAGTTAAGAGAATGTTGTGGTTGTTGTTCAAGCTTGCAATTTACACTTGCAAATTTCTCAGTTTTAGTCATTTAAGCATTGTTGGTAAGTTGGTCATGGAGATTAATCAAACAGTGAAACTGTGATAGGAAATATTTCAACAGAAAGCTAAAGCTCACTGTAGCTGCTGTATAATGAGTTCTTCTTCGTTGAGATAGCGCAGTCTTTCTTCCTCCACGAGGAGGCGCTGGCGTTGTAGAGGATCTTCCTGCGTCCGAGATGCTTCAATGAGACAAAGACCCAAATCGGCCTCGGCTTGCCTCAGCAAAGTGTGCACCGAGTCCTGGTTCTGCATCTAAAAACATTCAAACAAAATCAAATCACTCACCAGGATTCTAATTAATAAAGGAGAGGCAAAAGTTTGCTGATATCCTTCGTCACCTGTATTTTGCGTAACTGTGAGAGCTGCTTGCGTAGCTCCGTGGTGCTTCGTTGCAAGTCACTAAGATGCAGGTGCATTTGGGATCGAGACATTGTAATCGGCTGAGACGTTCCAGTGAGGGGAGGTGGCATCAGGGCCAGAGGAGCCAAGGGAGTCGTGGCTGCCAGAGAGAAGAATCGAGGTCAGGACACAGCAAGGGTGGAGTTAAGTAACTCCGGTTTGGGTTTTGCTTTGAAATGAAATCCGGTTGCCTGGAAACCGAATTGATTTGGAAGCTAACATACAATAATAATGAATGGCAAGGTAATTGGGTAGGTCGATGCAGTGTCCTTTCCCCTTAAGCGAGTGGGCTTTTATGTTATCCATGTTTGTTCTTACAATCTTTTTTTTCTTTATCCACACCATTGAAAACAAAGATACAGCTATACTGTATTTGAGGCTTGCATCATCACAATGCCTCTGTAGGGTCTGCACATGCAACACACATCCGCATTTCCCTCAATTAATGTAACACACAGCTTGCACTCAAGCAATGTCCAGGTCATCATCAGCCCTATTGCTCTCTTTGTAAAAAGGGAACAGAACATGCTGCTGATGAAACCATTTTGTAAGAAGGTGGTCAGGGGTTGCACTCCAAACATTCCAGGATGGTTTGGGTTCAACACACTTACTTACTTATTCACATACACATTGTAAAAAATAAATTTTTCAAACTCAGGGATCTACGTTTCCGACTCCATTCCATATAATCTACAGCAGATACCAGATATCTCAGTGCACTGTTTTTCGTTTGATCAGTTATGAAAAACTATTACAAATGTGTACTATGCATATAGTCCTAATATTGCATAAAGAAAATATGCCTTGAATAAAACAGTAGCTCTGTAAATAATTCCGACTGCAATCTTATCTCACTGCAGTCATATTACAATTTTATCATCTTTATGGTGGCAGCTTTCTTGGTAACATGATATAAATGGAGAAAAAGTATGACATTTCATTGTTTAATGGATAAAAATAGAGAAATAAAACACTCCGGGACATGCTGTATTTGGAAAACGATCAACAAATACAATCAACCTCACAGTAGTATCTTCATATCAGGCTGGATCACAATGACATTAATTGTTTTTTTTGTTCAACATTACTTGTTCATTTACAGTATCTGTAAGATACGTACACTGTAATACCCAAGAATTAAAAATAGTTGTTTTGTCATAACTGATGAAGTAAAAAACAGATGTTAGTGGTGGGTTCGACAGACTGTGGACAAACAGAAGTCGACAAGGAAAGTAGCGAAGAAACAGACACACAAGGTAGAAATACCTTTTCCTTTTCTAGACCTGCCAGCTGAAACACAAAACATGTGAAGGGTTAACCCGTGTCCTTGTCCTACGGAATGTATGTGGTGTTCAGGCTGGTTTCGGCCATGTTTTGAACTGGATTAAAGGTTTCCCCAGTAAAGAGGGTCAGAAAAGCAGCTCAGAAGCAAGGTGGGAAAAATGCATAAGGAAAAAGGATGGTACCATATGGTTATGAAGCGATGAAGCAGTGCAACAGACCATTTGTCTGGTCCATCCAAAGTGTTGAAAACTATTACTATTACTAAGCATTCCATCTACCGGGACTGTAAAGAACAGCTAGAATAAGTAAAATCATATAAAATCAAGGTTATACAATTCATACCATATGATAATATATTTTATTTGTTTGATAATAAGTTGCTGAATCTGATTGGCCAGAACAAGTTGATTCATTTTCCATGTCAGAAGCTTGGACAATAGTTTGTAGTGCCTTATTATTTCTAGAGTCTTTTTACTTCCCATTACATCATCCCATTGTTAATTATTTTCCTGAAACAGCCTTATTTGACTCCTTCCTTATCACACATTCACACGCACGCACACACTCACACAGTACTTACTCTCAGGCGCCGAGCAGTCACTTGCTGTTTCTGCCTTGTCGCTGTAAAAGAAAATATCTGTCACACATTGTCTGCTATTAATATCCATTCATATCCTGTCTCTATTGGAAACTCCAGAAGTTTAATATCAATCACTGTCAATCTGTTTTTATCTCAACATTATACAATAAAAAAAACTACTTTTTAATGCATTTGTACAGCATTACTCATGAAAAAAACATGTGAATTAGTCAAATTGGATTCTTTTAACTATAACTTTGGTTTAGAAACTATATATACTGTATATATAAATGGGAAAATGTCTTACGGACTGTCCGGGGGCCGGGTAAGAACACTCTGGACCAGACCGGTCAAACTGGCTATCTGCTTCTCCATGGCTTCCATTCGCTCCCTAAAACGCAAATACTATTTATAATTGTCGCAATATGTATCCTATTCGGTAAAAAAAAACATCCTAATATAACCCATTATATATACAAAATCCCAACAATATACAAAAACAACAGAAAATCTAAAAGCCATTACCAAGCTTCAAATTGTTTGAATTATCTTAAACGCCTTTTTACATACTGTACATTCTTTTGACAAAATGGTCAAAACTCACCTCGTGTCAGTTTCATACCCCGTCAGTGCCACTCCCTCACCTCCTGCTCCAGCCATCACACACATCTGATCAAGCAAAGGGCCCCCGACTCGCGCTTTATGACCTTCCACATATACCGTGCCATCTTTTCGGAAGCCCTGCCTTCCCGGTGATCCACGACCCGAATGACCCCTGTATGGCTCCAGCTTCTGCGGTGATGCGGGTGGCAAAGTTCGGAAACCCATCGGGCCGTAAGGCTCAGCATAGAGAGGTCCACCGGGCCTGTAGAGGGCAGCGTCAAGCTCACAATGCAAAGCAGCAGCTGAATAAGGGCTCAGGGACCGCAGAGACCCACGTCGGAATGCAAGCGATTGAGGTGAAGCAACACCGTGGACGAGAGCGTACGGGTCAGCATACGCCGCCTCGTTTTTCAGGAGCACCACACTCTTTGATGGTGATGCCGGGGCCTCCTCATCCGGTCTGACATCACGTCGCTCCAGGATGGCACTGGGGGCGGGGCAAAAGGCAGGATGGTTTGGGTTCTGGTGCTGGTAAGGGTGAGGCTGAGGGGACGGGGGCGGACCTGCGTACGAGGAAGGTCGGACGGATGCATAAGAAATCCGAGAGTGTGGGCGGGCTGGAGAGGCGGACGGTGAGGAGGATGAAGGGTGGGCATTTAAGCGCCGGGTGGGAGACGAGTCACGTGACGTGTATGCTAGCTCCCTCTGGTTGATGGAGGCAGAAACAAGAAAAGAACACAGAAAAGAAATACCATATGATTCTATACTGTATGTACATTTTAATATGTACACTGGTGCAGTGTTATATTACAGAAACCAAAAAAGTTGAGCCTTTCTCATATACTGTACCAACTGAAAATATGTGAGGGGAGCTGTGATGTTACTTAGGATGATTGATTACTATTATTACAGGTCAGTTACACAAATAAAAAGAAAAGTTAACTTATTAACTAATAATTAATTAAAAGTTTCATCTTAACACTGGTGGCACATCTGCATTTATGGGAACTTGGTCTTACAGTATGTACATTCGTACATTAGTAACAGTGTTACTCAAGTCTCTATTTTTCCCACTGCATTGCTGTCATTAGTCAGCCTGCGTGTGTATGAATATGTGTGAATGTGGGTGTGTTAGTGTTTGGCAGATGGCCACATCCTCAAAAACTGAGTTGATTAATACCTATATTAGCATAAGCTCATTTGCCAAAAGCATACCACATTGTTTAGCAATCTATGTACTGTACGGCCAATATTAATTATTTCTCTCTTTTAAAAATGAATACACACTTATAAAATAATATCCTGTATTTATGAATAAATATAAAATATATACTGGAATAGAGTTATTTTAATTGAATGATCCTCAGCACTTCAATTTGTAGGCTTCTATTAGTTTCTGTGTCTGTGTATGCGTGTGTGCTTTTTTTTTTTGTTATTATGTAGTGTTCAGCATTAGTTTAAGTGCACTTTGTTCTAGGTACTTAAGAACCTCTTAGGTACCTAGAACTTAACTCGCTTTCAGAATGCATTAAATTCGTATGCTGAGGTTCCGCTGCACTTTATGTATTTGTACAGAGGGCAGGTACAATTGTTAAAAGCGCTATACAAACATCCGGATGCTCACCCTCAGGTCCCCGTTGGTGACGTGGCCGTGGTGCACGTGGTGGTGAGTGTTGAACGCGGTGTCTCGGCAGTAGATCTTGAGCACGCTGCGGTCGTGGATCCGGCGAGGGTCATCCAGCTCGTAGAAGACGTTACGCGCCTCATCTTTGATGAGGATGGCGGTGGCGGGCGAGCGGAGCACGCTCATGTTCAGCTGCTGAGGGAACACGTGCACAATCAGTGCGTGCAGCGTCTCCATGCTGCTCAGCTCGTGGCTGAGGTGAACACGTCGTGTCTCATCGCCAAACTGCAGGAACAAAACGCCTGAGAAGGGACAGAGAGGAAGAAACAAAAGAGATAGAGTAGAGGCAGGTAATGTGGAAGGAGTACGATTTAGAACAGAAAGGCAGGAGGGAAGTCAGATTCACGCCATTTTGTGAGTGTGTGTATTGCAGTGTATCAGAGTTAACATTAGTACAAATCGCATGAGACGACTTCAGGCTTTCCGCAGGGGGAAAACGATTACAGTTTTACAAAAAAAAGTCCCAGCAGTCTCTGGGTGTAAATCTCTCGTATCAGCACACCTCAATTCTGATACCTACAGCAACGCTGAAACATGTTCCTGTGCTCGAGAGCTCAGTATCCAAGAACTATGAGGCAGGAATATACCAACACCAAATTCTCAATTTGATTTGAATTCTCGATTCTGATTGGTCAGAAAGTGTTCTAAATGATCATTATGTGTTATAAACAGTACAGGAGTGGATGATGCAGCTGTTTGATAAGTCCTCTGGCTGGAGATGTTGATTTAACATTATGGAAAGAGTCTCCAATGGTCATTTTCAGCATGGGTAAGTTTCTTTCCCCTTCAATGTATACAAGTCGAGGAGGATCAGCTGTACCTGGTGGGCGGAGCTTGTTCTGGCTGGGAGACCGGGCAAGCGGCAGGCTTTGTCTGAGGCGGTTGGAGCGGCTGAAGCCAAGAGCAAGGTCAGCGTCGCCCATGGTCTCTAGATTCTCTGCCGAGGCGTAGAACGACCGTCCTCCACCCTGATCAGCAAGAGAGTGATGACCTCCACCGCTGGCGCGTGGAGTCCGTGCCTGTGAGAGCATGAACATGACCAAACACCACGCTATTCATCACTTCCTCATACACAATATTACACCTTACAAGTATAAGAATAACCAAAACACATCCAAGATTTATTCCTCTTATACCACAGCAATTATCTACAACTACAACTTGTTATGCTCTTTATGTTTTAGCCAATGTTAATCCATTTTTTCCCTATCGGCAGAGTATTTACTCCATTTGTAGTAAATAGCTCGCTTATAATTCTATTATTAAACAAGAAGCATTAAGTGAATTTGTGCACTAGCTTCTACAAACCGGTGGAGTAAAAGGACTGCTCGGCAGAGCACTCAGACTTTAATTAGCTGCACTATAGTAACAGATGCGCAGAACTCGACAACGATGCCTTATGGGAAGGTGGCGACCCATCAAGGGATAACTTTGTGTGTGTGAGTCTGCTTTGTCAACGTTGGCTGGTGAAGCAGAACTAATGAGGCTAAAACGTACAAAGGCTCTTTCTAACACTCTCTATAACTCACACACACACACACACACATTCTGTATACCCATCTTTAGTCTCTGATGTGTTTTTTTTTTCCACGCACACCTTCACACACACACACACATACATAAAGGAAACAACAAAAATTGCCTGTAAACATCTCCCTCATGTAGGTGAGAAGACTGAAGAATGAAGTTAGGAACCACCCCCTGCCATCGTGACTCCACCCCTTCCCGAACTATGCTGGTGTTTCAAAAGACACGTATAAATGTTATTTGTGTGTTTGAGACCAATCGACATACGCATCAGGTAACTCGACTTTACATGTTTATATTTAAACATTAATCGAAAATAAGATTCAATTATTTGTCACATGGACCTTAAAGATTTTTTTTTTCACGAATCACAGTTACAGTAGGATGCTGGGGTCAGAGTGCAGGGTCAGCCAGGATACAGCACCCCCTGAAGCAGATAATGTTTAGGGTCTTGCTAAAGGGCTCGACAGTGACAGTTTGTTGGTGCCAGGGCTCGAACCACCGGCCTTCAGATCAGTAACCTACAGCCTTAACCATTTGAGCCATATTATTGATTCAGTTCTGGATTGTTTTTTGTCTGTCGGTTTTTGTTTTTGTTTTGTTGCATATTTAGTTCTCAATGATGCCGCATCGCTTGTAAACCCAGTCAATTCAGGATGGTTAGCAACAACACCATCCTAACAACATATAACATGCATAAATCAATAGAACTGGCTTAAAGCAGAGTCAAAGTGGCTCTGTATCCAGCTAATTAACCTCATGTTCTAATGATTAACACTAATTATGATGACAGTGTCAGAGCAACAAAGCCTGTTGACGCTGACGAAGTGTGTTTGTGGGTCAGTGGTTTAGCCAGGCAGGCATTTTGTGGGGACAGATAATGAAGTAACAGGTGCTTCCATGAAAATGTTAAGTATTTGCACTTTTTTTTCCCTTCAATTTGGGTTTGACCTCCTCCCAGCTATTTTAATACGCACAAACTGATAGATACACTGAGTTATTCAGTTAAATAAATTGAAATCAACAAATAATACAAGTGCTTTCAGAATGCGTAATCCAATATACCTACAGTACTGTTAATGAGAAAAATAACCTGGACTCTCCATACAGCAAGAGCAAGAATTACAGCGCAGAAATTTCTGTTGCAAATTTTCCGTGAGTTACGCCCCGATCAGCTAATACGATATAATACGAGGGGTTTTTACGTCAAAGCGGGACTTTCGATTGTGCAGCATAGCAGAACACAGTTATGAGGAAACAAAAAATCCCTCTATTCCTCTATACAGTATAACCCCCTGCTATACTAATGCACTTATCCCAGTGTTTCACAGAGGCTGAAAGATGCCTACACAAGTTGCTGACAAGTTATCCGTCGCTTTGCAAGGATCAGGCACTGAATATTTACAGGGACGACTGCAGTGGGCTCCGAGACCCTTCAGCCCAGGATCGTGATTCATGGATGTACTTCCTTCTTTAAAACGTTTGCACCATTCAAATGTTTTACTCCAGCTAAGAATCTCATCACCACACTCCACTTGAAGTCTTCTGTAAATGTCAATCTGTTTTACGACTTCATTCACCTGAAGTCCTGGATTGACTGGAATGCCTCTCGTATACAGTATAACTCAAAATTTTAACTATTAATCGTACAAAGTTTGGTAATTCTTATACTCAGAAGCGAACACAATCTGTACTTTCATACATTTGAAATCGTTTGGAGAACTTGACAGAAATAGGCTGACTTGATTGTCCTGATGTTCCTTCACCCTGACTACTCAGGCCAATAGGGTCTTTCTGTAGATTATAGAAGATTTGTTAAAAGCTGGAAGGCATGTGAATATACAGTAAGCTTACTTTTGATGACCTGGTGCCTATTACAAAATAAAAAATCTGTGTCTTTAAATTCATATATGTAATGTGAGAGTATTTTGACAGCTTAATTGCTCATAAAGGTAAGGCAAGATGTGATGAATACTTCGTTACCTTACTTAAGTAGAAATTTTGGGTATCTACTGTATACTTTACTGGAGTAATAATTTTTCAGCCGACTTTTTGCTTCTACTCCTTACATTTTCACGCAATTATCTGTACTTTCTACTCCTTACATTTTAAAAATAGCCTCGTTACTCCTA
>JAQQZT010000033.1:3268765-3278901 GCA_030068275.1 Clarias platycephalus | reverse complement strand
ATTCTAAGAATTTTCTTAGAATTTCATCACTAGGAGCAACTTTTAGGCTTAAGAAGCTTTGTGAATACGGGCCCAGACCTCCTCATCCAACATCAGTGAATCACCCCAATAATCTTCTTCTTCCTACTGCCATGCTCCAAAATCTTGTAGAAAGTTTTCCCAGAAGGGTAGTACTTATAATAACATCAATGGAGGATCAATGAAGTGAACAGTTTCCAAAAATAATCTGAATAGTTTGACATCAAAATGCTATAAATTTAATTTTTTGACTTTTAATCATTTTGCCAAATTACTTCTCTTTGGCAAATGCTTCCACCAATTTTAGACCACTTTACCATCCCCAAATATTCTTCTTGAGTCCTGTCAAACAGGTGTGCATTTAAGTAGTTTGGGGGCACGAGAACCTTGGGAATACTCCATCTCTAACACATAGTTATGTTGCAATGGAAAATTATAAGCTTGTCTAGAGCAGAACTTTTAATTTGTAAATGGTTATATATCCTTCTTTCATAGGCTTTAAACTTCTCCCTGACATAGAGCAGGCGTACTTTTAAAGCAATAGTCAATGCTTCCTGAAATCCCAGTCCCATCACTTCTTTCTGTCAGGAGGTCAGTGAAGCCGAACTACCGGCTTCCCAGAATAGCGGCTACCATTATTGGACTAAATGCATCCATTGGATTTTTTGAGAATGTTAAAGCCAAGTAAAAGGACATTTAGACTCTGTAACTGGCATTGCAGTTGTCTAGCATTAATGAACTAAAGGCATGCTTCACTTAATGTCCATGATACATTCTGTGAAATAGAGCGTTATGCCATTTAGATGCTGAGAAAATACCATATTATTTAATTAACAAATCTATGTGGTATACTGTAACGCAACCTTCTGTCACTTCTAAAACTATACGTCTTTTCCTTGTGCTCCTGCTATGACTAGCACTGATTTTCTGCATTTGGGGCCATGATGCTCGTTATGGTCATATTTTCGAAAGAGAATTAGTCAGAGATGTAAGGCTATAACACGCCTGTGCATGAGCACTTAGTGTATTGTGTGAGACCCCAAAGTGGGGTTGTGTATATGAAAATGTCTGTAATTCATGAATGGTTAATAGCACACTTTTGTCAAACTGCTTGAATTAAAGCTGAAAGCCTTGACTTCACTCCCATCTTGAGTGTGGAGGCTGAATGACAAAAAAAAACTATCTTGATTTCAAAATGTTCAGACCTGAGTTTATGGCTATAGTCATGCTATGTTAATCAGCATGGGCCAATCTCTGTCCTCAGGCTTCTATATCTTCTCTATTTCTAATCCACTAACACATTTTTTAATTTGCTAACAAACATCACATCAGATGTCTTTTCTGTTTACATTCACAATGTTGTACATCTATGAATCCAGTTAGTTACTGTTAGCAGTTTATTCTGTTATCGTCTCCTTTCATTGTAAATATTATCTATTCAGTGTAGAATTAGCTGAAGTGTGGTATCCTGTTGTCTAATAAGATACTTCAAAAATTCTGTTCAGTAGATCAGTGCTGCCTTGTTTTCTTCCAGGCAGCAGGATACTGAATCAGGAATTATAAAGGGCATTAAACCACAGCTTGCTACCACAAGGTCCTCATGAAAGATCCTCGGACTCCTATGGAGCAACTTTAAATCCCATTAGAAAACCATCATGAGGAACCTTTCACAAAGGGAAACTCATTGTTATCGAGGATTAGAAAATAGTAATTTAATTGTAATTTGGTGCTGCACTTACATACTATTTTGGAAGATTTTTTTCTCAAGATTCATCAAAAGTAAATACTTTATTATTCAGTTCAATTAACAACGATCTAACATTTGAATTAGATAGGTAAATTGGCTAGCTATTGCTATTTAAGCTCTGAAAATTAGCTAGCTAGATCATTTTCTAAAATAGTTACTGTAGGTGGTTATGTTTTGTGAAATAGCTATGTAAATTAGCTAGGTTTTGTGAATTGGAACTAGCTATTAAATGTGTGGTCAGTTTTTTGTTTATATTTATGTTATGTTTTACGCTTGAACATATTTTTTTAATGTAGATGCTATTTGAACATCAAGTACAGTTTTATCACTATACTGTACATGACATTTTCTACCTTTTAAATACTTTTTAAGTAGTTTTGGACTTTGATGCTTTTTCTAAATTTCAGAACCAAGATATTTTGTCTTTATTTTAACAGGATGTTTTTGTTTGAGTTACTCAATCATACAGAGCATTAAATTGCTGTTATTGGTTTTTTTTTCCATAAAATGTAAAGAGTTATTTTGACTTAAGATAACTTTATGTTTGGTGAATTAGATAGTGAAGTCATACAATTTAGCTAGGTCAAGTAGCTAGCTAAGTGAGTTTTTGTTAATTATTTAGGTAAATTGGATATCTAGTTGAGCATTCTTTTTCACTATTGAACATAGGCGTATATCTCTTATATATTATATAGAGTATATTATATACTGTATAAATTTTACTTCCATTCAAGTAGATTTGTGCTAAACTTTTACCTAACTACAATTCCTCTGTACTTTTTTTCCAGTGCTGGTTTTCTAGCTAGTTAAGAATGAAATGGAGGGGGGGGGGTAATTTCTCACTTACTCACATACTCACTCTATTCTCTATACTTATATTGTTCAGGGTTGAGGGAAGCCTGTAGCCTATCCCAGGGTACTCGAGCACTAGGCAGGGTACAGTGCCAGTCCATCACAGGCCACAAGCATGCACAGACACACACACTCACACTTTGGGTAATTTGGAAACATCATTTAGGATAATCCCATGTCTGTGGGGGGAAACCAGAGTCCCTGGAGGAAACCCATCATGCAAACTCCTTGCATGGGACTCAAACCCTTGACCCTAAAGATGCAAAAATCTTGTAATAGTTTTTCTAAGATTTATGTATTTATGAGTCTTAGAAATCTTTCATATTTGACCAAAAAAAATTACAGCTACAAATTATAGACTTTGCTGAAATACTAATAAAGTAACCAAGCAACCATTTTTAAAGAAGGCAATTGACTTTTCTACTGTATGTGTGTGTCTAATTATATAGATATACAGTGATAAACATGTAATATACAGCGTTATACAGAGGCTCCACAGGCCATCATTTTTAGACCTTCTCTGCATCTTCAGTATCTCTATTTTTCATCTTCTCCCTAACTGTGGAATAATTTAAGTGCGAAACTCATCAGGTAAATGAATTGTCCTGCCGCTTACATCCTGTAATGTAATAATACAGTGTAACAAACACCAGCAGGATTACTGACTATATTACAGAGCGAATAATCCTGTGTGGGTGCGTGCACACCTGGGTGCTATTGGTTTGCTTACAGTACATGTAGAAATTGGTCTTTCCCTTATCGAGTTATTTCTTTTAGATACTAGTGTAAAAAAAATAATAAAACATTTAATAGACTTTTTTTTTTAAAAGCATGCATAAACAAATAAAGAGATGAACATGTTCTATTTATCTAATAGACATGCATTTCAGAGGACTGACCTTAAAGCTCCAGTAGTGTGGTTGCTAAGAGAGAGAGAGAGAGAGAGAGAGAGAGAGAGAGAGAGAGAGAGAGAGTGAGAGAGAGAATGTTAAACTTTTCATATTCATTCAAGCAAGAAACTTGTCTTGTCTTAGACAACTGAGTCACTAACTGAAAGAATAAGAAAAGAGAAAAAATGCATTGCACAATAGAGAGAGAGATAAGGGGGTGACACAAGCTTTAGGAAATGTAATCAACCAGTCCTCGCCAACTCTTTATTCCCATGAATGCAATTCATACAGGTAAAGCACACACACATACAAACACACACACACACACACACATGATTATAATAATAAAGTCTTAACACACTCTCTGTTGAATCTTAGTCACACAGACATACAGACAGATGGTGGGAACGGCTGCTGGCCTTTATTAGAAAAGCTAATTGCACTGCACCCAGACCGCCTTGTGTCCATACACCTACATAGTAGGGAAGGTGAGAGCATGTACATATACAGAAAGAGAGAAAGAGAGAGAGAAATGATCATTTGAATACGTAAGAATATTCACCTCAGGCAAATGCGCCTTTTGGAGGATGAGACAAAAATCCCTAAACAGATGTACAGTATGCATGTGTGTAACACCAGCACTACCCACACACAACCTGATGCTGTTATTTACAAACCAGGACAAATCAGTAACTCAAGCACCTCGGGCAAGCAGGTTCTCCGTTTGTTTGTTTCTTTTTTATTCGTAAGAAATTAATCAAGAAATCAATTTTGTGTCACTCCTCGACACTATACACTCCCTTACACACCTCTCTTCACACCTCTACACACCCCTACACACCTGTCTCCACACCTCTACACAGCCCTAAACACTTCTCATCACACCTCTACACAAACCACAACCCACCTCTAGAAAACTCTAGAAACCTCAATATACCTCTAGAAACCTCATCACAGTTTAACATACCTCTAAAAACCTCACTGATTTTTTACAAACTCTTAACACACGTTTAAACACCTTCTCAAACCTCAACTCACTTCTACAAACTTCTAGAAACCTCAACCTGCAGTACATCTTTAAAAACCTGTAGAAACCCACTATACGCCACAACACTTCTACAACCATCCAGACACATCAATGTTTTCATACAAACCTTAACACACCTCTAAACCTCTAAAAATCTCACCATATCTATACAAACCTCAACACACCTCTACAAATCTGTAAAAAATAATAATAATAATAATTTTTTTAAAAAGCACATTGTACTTCTACAAACTTCTACAAAACTGTAGAAACATCAACATGCCTATATAAACACCTCTACACACCTTAACACACCTATATAAACATCTACTAACCCCACCACACCATATGACTACAAACGTCTAAAAACCTAAACAGACCTACTGTATACTGTACCAACCTCCAGAAATCTCATCATACCTCCTTTCAAAACCTCAAAGAATCTCCACAAACCTCAACATACATTGTCAAACCTCTGGAAACTTCATCATATCTCTACAAACCTCCAGAAATCTCACTATAAATATGAGAACCTCGACATCTTCAGAAACCCCAATACATTTAACACAAAATATCTACAAACCCCAACCAAATCTATACAAACTTCTGGAAACTCCATGATATGCCCACAAAGGTCAACACACCTCTACAAACCACTGAAAACTTCTACAAACCTCCACCATGCCTGCACAAATGTCAATACAATGTCTGGAAACTCTACAAACATCTACAGGCACCACCACATCTCTAGAAACTTCTGGAAACGTCAACACACCTCTACAAACATCGGCAAACCCCTGCACACATCTACAAACCTGAGGGAACTCCATAATATGTCCAGAAACATCTAAAAACCTCAATACCCCTCTAGACTCCTCTACAAAAACCTCACCATACCTAGTATAAACCTCAAGACACCTCTAGCAACCTCAACCTACCTCTACAAACCTCCTTACTTCTCTACATGTCTTCCCTATGTCTACAAACTTCTAAAATTCCCAGCACGCCTCTACAAACTGCTGGAAATGCCACCATGCATCCACAAACTTCCTAAAAGGTCAACACAGTACTTCAAACCTCTGAAAACCTCCAGAAACCTCACCATACCTATAGATACCTTCACCGGACACATCTAGACAACCCTCTACAATCCTCTACAAATCTCTTCACAATGCTACAAACCTCTGGAGACCTTTGAAATTACAAACTGTAAATGATTCATCCAGCGCTGTGAATTCATTCAGATTTGCTACTGCAAGCTTTAACCTTCCAGCTTATTATACAGCGGTCCATCGTGACAAATATCCTTACATAACTACTATGAATTATTTAGTCGTGAATATAGCGAGACTAATAAGAAAGAAGCGTGGTTACGAAAGAAAGAGCTCCCGACACTTCTTGAAGCTCAGAAAAAGAAAAACAATTGTTTTGATGTCGTCTGTCTTTAAAGGCTGCAAGTGAGTTTTATTAGCATGAGTGTTCGAAAAAAGTTTGTGACTGGAGTTTTGCGGCGCCTCTTCCTGTAGGCGGTTCTTGGCCATGTTTAGTGAAAAAGGAATACCAGAGGTTTTAGTCAAAGCTGAAGGTCTGATTGCTGGACTAGCGCTGGTCTAAAATAACCTATTTTAAAAAAAAATTTAAACAACAGTGAAAATTATGGTAGGGTGCTTACTTCACAACTATGCTAACAATAGAAGCTTTTTTCAGATAGGGTAGTTTCACTGTTTTTAGTTTTCTCATTTCTGTACGAACAAGGTTCATACTGTATCATGGATATTTCAAGGAATTTAGCACCGCTCTGTGACTGTGAGGTTAAAAGTTACCTCAGTATTTATCTAGGGAAAGTTCCTCAGAGTTTCTGTAGTGGGATATTTTAAATATGTGTAAAAACTAAATATTATCTAATACTAAGATGTGTAGCACTAGGTCTGAACAGTGCACATTATTTATTTATATTGTAGCCACTAGATGCTAAATCTACACCATAATTTCTTGCTATGAAGCTAGATTAGCATAGCTAGCATGAAATGAATGTCTATCTTTTGTTGTTGTTGTTGTTGTTGTTGTTGTTTGTAAAAAATCTGCCTTAAATCATTCAGGTAAGTGATCTAGGATACATTGTAAGTCGGTTAATCATGAACAAGACTTCACATCGTGGCTAGCTGAAACACTGGAATTAAGATGGGGCGGCCATCTTGACCAATCAGAATCTTTTTTTATTATTATTATTATTTTTAGCTCAATTCCACAAATGTCACAGAAGGAATTGATCAAGAAATTATACACAACTCGTGTTTTTAAAAAATAAGATCAATCGCAGTTTAAAATGAACCCAGGATTTGGGAGGATTTTAAGACTTCCATTACTGTTTAGTTATATTGGTTTAAAAGGTGCATTGTGGGAAATTTGTGTAGTGAAGTATTCCTTTATGGGGCGATGTCATTCAGGAAAAATTTCTCCATCTTAGGTGAAGTGATGTTTTAACTAAGGCACACAAGATCCTCTTAATGTTCGTGTGTTTTTGTTTTGTGTGTGTGTGTGTGTGTGTGTGTGTGCGTGTGTGTGTGTGTGTGTGTGTGTGTGTAAGAAATCAGGAAGCAGAGTTGAGGGATGAAATTGCGACATGGTCTGCATGCCAAGCAGGCTCATGTGCCCACCCATTCTGCCCTCTCTTCCTCTGGCATTCCCACTCACACACACACACACACACACACACACACATCTACACAATTCCACTGCTTTATATCTCTGTCCAGCATGCCCCTTAAAGTCTTACCATTTCTTTCTCAATCTTTCTCTCTCTCTCGCTCTCTCTCTCTCTCTCTCTCTGTCTATGCCTCTTTCTAACAAACACACACAGACACACATACACACACTTCCAAACACACTGCGGCAGGCTTTCCAGCCACACCTGCTGCCCACCTCATGCCCCACACACACCGTTACAATGACAACACTCTAGGCACTAGCTTGCAACCAATTCTATAAACAAAACACAACATACACGCACACACACACACACACACACACACACACACCACACACACCTTTCTTATCACGGTCCTCCTCCTCACCTGGTTGATGATAATTATATCCACCTTGTTCAAAACACCAACCAGTTAGGTAGACAATTTCTCTCTCTCAATTTCTCTCTCTCAATTTCTCTCTCTCAATTTCTCTCTCTCAATTTCTCTCTCTCTATTTCTCTCTCTATTTCTCTCTCTCTATTTCTCTCTCTCTCTCTGTTTGTTCAGCACAAATTGTTCATGTCTTCATCGATTAATGAATGTAACATACCATTGCTAATTAATCCTCCTCTCTTGTGTGCCTCCTTCCACCCCTCCTCTCCTCCTTCTCCCTCTGTCTCTCCATCCGTCTCTCTGTTTCCAGGCTGCAGATCACAGAAAGTCCCCTGCCTCTGGAGCTTTCCTCTCTCTCTCTTTCTCTCTCTCTCTCTCTCTCTCTCTCCTTATTCCGTCACTTACCCCTTCCCTCCCTCTCTCTCTCTCTCTCTCTCTCTCTCTCTCACCCTCTCCCTCTGTCTCCCTATCACTCACTCGTTCACTTCCTCTGTACCATTAGGGAAACCCGTCATCTTATTCCTCATCTTTCCCTGGTTATTACCTCTTCCCTCTGTCTTTATGTCTCTGTCGTTCTCCACCTTGCCGGTTCTCGCCATGTGATCTCTTCCATCGCCTTATATGGGCCCCAGGTTGCCATGGAAACGTCTGACTCCACCTTCCTCTAACCCCTCCTCCCTCCCCCCCTCCCCCCCCCCAATCCCATTTCTGTTGCTAACAGCAGAATACAAACAGATAGAGCAAACAGAAAGGAAGGGACGGATATAAAGTGCATTGGGGATTAAAAAAAAGAGAAGGTAGAGTTTGGGATAAAGGAAAATGGTGAGAGATAAACAGCAGAGAGAGAACATTTTATATTTAAAGACAAATTTTAAAAAAGGACAACCACGGACTAAGAGGCAAAAGTAGAGGTTTTGCATTTTATGCAAACCAGTTAAAAATCTTTGGAGGTAAGTGGAGTTAAATGTTAGAAGGTTGTTCACACTTTGTCAAGGAAAAGAAATTTTTAGGACTAACAGTTATGGAGATCAGAGCCAAAAAGTGGAGCCACTGGACTGATAAATCATCCCCAATTGTCCTCTTTTCCTCCATCCTGAGTAGCCAGATTGGGTCGCAAGCCTCATGTCTTAAACAAGCCAGACTTTAACAGAAGAAGATGAACATAAACCGAGCTAAAGGGATACTCTGGTGTTTTACCAGGCTGGTCTAATGTCTATTCACTGTGACTGGAGCATATATGTGAAAACAACAGAAAAACGGATTTCGAAATGTTTTCCTGTACTGAGCAAAACTTTGCATAATGAAAACCTTGAAAGCTAAAGGCAGTTGTCGAAATTCGTCAATAAAAGTGTGTCAATAAGAGTAAAGTTCTTGTTTGTTAGTTAGTTGGGATTTGTGGATGTTTTGGACATATACTGTAGATGGTTGGAATCTATAGATGGTTTAGATTTACATACATTTAGATGCCCTTATCCAGAGCGACTTTTTATCTCATTATACTGTACATCTGAGCAGTTGAAGGTTAAGAGCCTTGCTCAAGAGCCCAACAGGGACAACTTGGTGGTCATGGGATTTGAATCTGGCACTTTCCAAACTGTAGTCCAATGCCTTAACCTGAGCTACCCCTGGTTTATGGATGCTTTGGATCTGTGGGTTTTTGGAATCTACGGATGGTTGAGATTCATGGATGGTTAGGGTCTGTGGATGATTGGGATCTATGGATGGTTGAGACGTACTGTAGATGGTTGGGAGCCACGGATGTTATATAGAATAAATGCAAAGCTAAGGCCATGGTGAAGAAGAGATATATAGAGAAACGGGAAAGAAATGAAAGTATAAAGAATGTATGTTAAGGAGATAAGAGGAAACAGTAGAGAATGGGAATGGAAGGATAGATCGGAAATGTGAAGGAAAGGGAAGTGAGGATTGTGAAGGAGTGAAACTTTGGGGAAATTATAGGTAAGAGGAGCACATGGGAAAATGTAAAAGATAAAAGAGTGTGAAAGGAAAGAGAAGGGATAGACGAGAGGTGTGATGCGAAGCATGTGGAAGAAAACGGAATAGTAAAAGAAGGACAGGGAAATAAAGTATATGGATTGAAAGAAAATGCTAAGAATGTGAAAGAAAGGGAAATGGAAAGGGAAGGAATTTATTGGGGAAGAGATATAGTATAGTCAAATGTTAAAGGATGGATTAAGAAAGGAATCATGGGGAAGGGATGCAAAGGGAAGTACAGGGAATAGAAGCAAAGGGTCTTTAAAGGGTGTGAAAAAAAGAGATGGGAATGGGAGGATAGTGAAGTGAAAGAGAGAAAATTAAAATAAAGGTAGGGGGGAAAGGAAAATGGAAAACAGGAGAAAATAAAGGAAACCAGGAACAAGCCAGCCTGTGATTTTTTTATTTATTATTATCCTATATCACAATGATAAATATACACCGAGATCTACACACCCACTCACCCCTGCGGGGGGGGGGGGGGGGGGGGGGGGGGGGGGGGGGGGGGGGGGGGGGGGGCGGGGGGG
>JAQQZT010000033.1:3220006-3235672 GCA_030068275.1 Clarias platycephalus | reverse complement strand
GAACTCTCACTTAAATAAGACAGACTTATCGAAATAAGTCAGACTTTCCCTTAAGCCTGCTTCGTGGAATACCCCCCAGCTTTGACACAAAACATCGCATTTATTATTGTTTGAAAATGTGTCCACTTTGTTTCGAATTAATTTCCTAATTAATACAATGACTTTTTTTTTAGCTAGAGTGAACTTTAACTGAAATGAAAAGACATACACTTTTTTGTTAGTATATGTAATACGAATTGCAAAGTAGTTTTCTTTTGCTGTAATAAATTTTAATTCTGTGCATGAACATTTTGGCTACATAGGCTATATTATCATAAGCAACCAGATTTGTGACACAAAACCAAGCTTTTATTGCCACCTAGTGGTATAATTACTAATATAAAATGTTAGGTTTTTGTAAAAAAAAAAAAAAAAAAGAATTTAAAAAAAATCGGATACGGAATAATGTTTTTCAAAGGGAAATAATCAAATAATTAAAAAAAATGTATAAAAGAAATGAAATACAACACTTTGTTAGTGGATCGTTTATCACTTAATCGTTTATCACTTAATATTTCCACTAGGCTTCAATAGTAAGAAAGTGTTGGGGGTTTTTTTCTTGATGGTAGCACACAGGTAGCCGTTCTGTTTGTTCATCACTGGTGTGTCACAGACGTATCTCACTGACAACAGCAGTAGGCAGCATCAACTTCAATGTGAAGTTCATGTGCGTCGATAACAGGTACGTCAGGCCGAGCTCATATTTACTGTAACCCAGATCAGACTGCAGAGCGTCTACAGCCACAGCGCATGTGACAGGCAGAGTTAAGGGCTGCTGAAACATCGGAGCAGCGGCAGCGAGTTGACCGCATGCTCTGTTCGCAGGTATATCACATATTATATACAAGAAACTAACTAATCAAACTTTACTTTTAAAACAAGAGATGACTTTGTTAGTGGATCATTTATTACTTATAATCTTATTACTTAACCACTAGTGAAAATAATAATTATTATTATTTTTTTTTTTTTTTGTGGATATGGAATAAGGAAGAAGGGGAAAAAATCACTTGGAGGTGAGTTGTGAAATAAGAAAATAATAAATGTAGCAGACTGATGTACAATTGTACCTAGTGTTTTTTTATTTCTCTTGTTTTTATATGATATTGAATGAAGTATTTGGCTGAAGAAGTGTAAATAAATATATATTTAACATACATTGCATAAAGAAAAAACGCTAAATAGAAAACCCTACAAATGCAACACAGCTTTAGGAAAAAATGTTTTATTTCCAGATTTTTTTTTCCCTTTCACAATTGGAATCTTGCATTTTTTCCCCCCCACAAGTAAAATTCTAAATAAAAATAAAAAATAAACGGTACCATGAAAATGTAAAAAAATATGTAAAACACAAAATAATATGTTTATATAATTACATAATTATTAACAAACATTGACAACATTGATATTAATCATAATAATTAAGAACAATACTACAAAGAAAGGGTGTATGAGAGCGGAGTGTAGGTACACATGCACACTCGAGTACACACTCGCTTCCTTGGAGCGAGTCGCTAGAAAAAAAAAAGTACTTTTTTTAATTCATTTTTTTTTATTTTAGCCCAAAAATTCAAATAGTAGGGCTTTTTTGTTTTGTTTGTTTGCTTCTTTATAGCTACATGCAAAGACAAAAAAGAGAAAGTCAGATTTAGTCACTGGATCTTAAACATCTGTGCACTAACACGACTGTTTATTACATCAGTTATCCATTATTTGTCCCTAATAAAGTCCTCGAGTGCGCACTACTGAAGTGCCTACTACAGTGTTGCATACTTTATGAAGTAAAAAAAAGCGCCCCCTTTCTCTTGACACAGCACAATGCATCCTGTTTAACTGGGGAAATAAAATCGGTAATTGTAATGAAAAAGAAAAGTGAAATTTGAAAAGGATTTGAATCTGTAGAGTTCTCCAAGCTAGCAGGCTAGTCAAAGACGTCATAAGCTAGAAATCTGTTTTAGCACTTTAAAAATTGTATAAGTTTTACAAACAATCCACTTCTTGAAATCAGCAACGTAGCATAGTAACTAGCGAGCTAGCTAGGGTTTGTAGACAAAATCAAAGAGCTAACACCTTTGAGTGATGCAGGCTTAGTAGGCTTTTATAAGTGCTTTTCTAGTAAATAATTATTCTCTTATTCAATTATAGTATTATTTTTTTTTTCGTTATAAGTAAATCTGCTAAAATTTGTCATCAGTTTCCCAAAGATTGTGTAATTCTATGTAATTTAAGTGCATTTTGATGGACGTGAGATATCTAAGGAATAATTATGTCCAGGTTTTGTGTAGAAAGTTTGACACGTCACATCAAATCAGGTATTAAGTCGCATGATTTGTTATCCATATTTCCAGATTCCTGGTTCAACAAACTAAATGTTTCCTTAAAGTTCTCTAAAGTGCTTTAAAACAGGGTTAAAAATTAAAACTTTTGCATTTTTGACAATAGATCATTGTATAGATGGTGCTCGACGTCTGAAAGCATGAATGTTTTAAAAGTGTGCCGTTATTTAACAAAAAAAATTGTACAACAGTCAATATGGCGACTCTTCTCTGGACAGAGACGTTTACTGAATAACAAACAAAAGTTAAGACGTCTCCACACTTCCCACCACATGAAAGATGAGAGATTTTGTCTTTTTTTTCATTGACTGTAAGAGAAAATGATGTGTCGATTATTTATAGCAGGATAGGAGCTTCCATGTTATAAATTAACTTTAAACCGATACAAAGAAGTATGACATGTTGTTTAATAAATAATTATAATTGGTGATGCCGTCTATAGGAAAAATAAAACACTGTAACCAGTCACTGTTATTGTGTAACAACACATTTGTTTGTGTTTCATATATATTGAATATAAAAATATTACAAATAGAAAAGATTATTGATAATCTTATTAAGTAATCTTATTATTATTAACTGGTTATTAGCTAGCTATTCATGCCAGCATAGGATATTAAACTAATAGTAGGTTTTTATTTGACTCAAAATTTGTACAATGTTGTACTGGTCTAAAATGTTGGTTTTTTTAATTGTCATTGTCCTGTAATTAACTTTCTTCACAAAATCTCTCAGACCTAAGTCTCAAATTCTGAATACTGCCCACGGTGCCCGATGTATACACACCTTTGTAGAGTTGTAGCCATTTAAGGAAGTCTAAAATCACCTACGATGAAGGTTATATGACATGGCGCTCACCTAGAAGCCAATCAAAAAAACAAGTAATTTACATAGCTGTAGTATGTGCTGTAGTGCGTCATTATGTTTAGTCATTCTCAGCCAATCCGAACACATTGCGCGGTCATGTTGTAGTATAATACGATTGTAACATTAATGTTTAACAAATGATGCGTCAGTAGTGCGCACTCAGACAATCGGACTCTTGTTGTGTAGATGTGTTAGTGCTGTGTGTCGAGAGTTTATGATCACTCTTGTGATGTCCTTCGTTTGTTTATTTGCACTTTCCCGTGTTTCTCCGTCGCTCGGCTCTGCGCTCACAGCGTTTTGTCGCTTTCCTTCTTCAGGTGGCTGCAATATGGAGATCAAAAATAGGCCAGCATTAATGGTGTATTTAGATCTGTTGGAGTGTATGTGTGTCCATGTGTGTGTGTGTGGGTGGGTGTGTGTCTATATACCTGTAATACTCTTCCTGTGTGAGAGAGTGATGGTGGTGATGGATCCACTGCTGCTCCAGTGCAAGTCTCTGGATCTGAAGCTCTGTGTTCTGATGATGCATGGAGGAGTGGGGGGGTAAATCACGGAACGGAGCGCCTACACACACACACACACACACACGCACGCGCACATACACATACACGCACATTTGCAAATAGGTCAGCTTTAAAACAGGCTATTTACACACTAATATGTGAATACATTCTGACCTTAACACACACACACACACACACACACACACACACTCACTATGGTGGGATATGCCTAATGCCTCCTAACTTCTAAGCTCAGTGTCTAAAAAGCATGTTAGAGGTATGTGTTTAGCACTGTGCGTTACCGAAGAGTTGCTGTCGCAGTACGTCGCTCTCTGAAAGAGGGTGTGTGATGATGGATCCTGGATACGGTAGCCGTGGTAACGGAGCTCCCGTCGCTAACGGATCAATGAGCGGGTGCACGCTGCTAGATGCTGTAAAAGATATATAGGAAAAAATTATTAGAAAAACCTTTCCTATGCAATACATTTAAATATTAAACTGATGGATTTCATGATCACTTTATATATTAGTAAAAAATATATAATTTACAGCTAATTTTAAATAGATCATGCATACATTTTTTAAATATATATGTATTTTTAAATCCTTCATACTTTCTTGTTTTTAATGCTTAAATTAAACATTTACTGCGAGCCTGCCAGCTAACACTGTTGCTGGATGCAAGACTTCTATTTTCACAATAATTTATGTGAAATAAATATGGGTTTTGGTTTTGTCCATGATAAAGACTATTTAATTTTACCCATTAGTACCACTGAATAATTAACTTACAACTTACAACCGTAATGTTAGCTAAGTTATATTGGCAATGCTATAGTAATAGTAATGCTGGTTAGGTTAGACCAGGAATGCTACAGCAGTATTAATACTAACTAACCTAGATCCGCAATGTGTAAGCAGCAACTGTAATGCTAGCTACGGTATATTAGCAATGCTATATTAATAACTAGTTTATACCAGTAACATTATAGCAGTAGTAATGCTAACTGGGTTAGATCAGTAACACTACAATAACGCTTGCTAAGTTATATTAGTAATGCAACAGCAATAGTAATGCTAACTAGGTTATAGCATTAATAATGCTAACTGGGTTAGATCAGTAATGCTACAGCAACAATAATCCTAGCTAAGTTTTAATAGCAATGCTATAGTTAGTCCAGTAATGTTACAGCAGTATTAATGCTAACTAGTTTGGATCAGTAATGTGTGTATAGCAACAGTAATGCTAGTTAAGTTAAATTAGTAATGCTATGGTAATAGTAATGCTAACTAGTCTATAACAGTAACATTATAGCTGTAATAATGCAAACAGGGTTAGATCAGTAACACTACAGCAACAGCTGAACCTTGGATTGCGAGTAAGCCGGTTTACGAGCATTCCGCAAGACAAGCAAAAATTTTAATAAATTTTGACTTGAAAAACGAGCGAGTCTTGATTTACGGATCATCGAGTATCATGTAGCACACATGCGCTCCTTGTTTTGATGCTGAGCGTCACGTGATCACAACTGAGCCAGTGTTTATTCTATCTCACGTGCTGCGGAAGTGTGGGTAATCGTCTCCCATGCTCGGTCTCAGTGCGCGTGCGTACAGTCAACATGCGTGCGCGCGTGTACTGTTTACTATAACACTGTGGCCACATGTGTGCGTTCAAAGCATCTTTTATTTTGTGTTTGTGTGTGTGTGTGTGTGGAACAACTTCCACGCAAGCGCGCTTGGTCGAGTGAGTGACTCTATCAGTAAATTGGTATATACATGTGTGTGTGAGTGTGTGTGCGCACACGGGTGTGTGTGTAAAAGTCATCCTACACAACAGCCCCTCCCCCCCTCCTCTCTCTGGTCTCAAGCACTACAGCCACGATTCTTTTTAAAGGTAAAGTGCAGGTTAATTTGTTTTATTTGTACTTTATATTTTGTATTAATTATTTTTATATAAAAAAATTTTGGGTTGTGGAACAAATCGTCAGAGTTTCCATTATTTCTTATGGGTAAATTTGCATTAATATATGAGTGTTTTGATATACAAGCACATTTCCAGAACAAATTATGCTCGCAATCCAAGGTTCCACTTTATTAGTAACGCTACAGCAGTATTATAGCTAGCTAGGTAATATCAGTAACTCTAGAGCAACAGTAATGCTAGCTAAATTATATTAGTAATGTTACAACAAAAGTAATGATAGCTAGGTTATACCAGTAACACTAGAGCAACAGTAATGCTAGCTAAGATATACCAGTAGCACTAAAGCAACAATAATTCTAGCTAGGATATACCAGTAATGCTACAGCAATAGTAATGCTAGCTAGGTTATATCAGTAACGCTACAGCAACGATAATGCTAGGTAGGTTATATTTATCTAACATTAATGTTTATGTGCGAGCTGTGTTTTTTCACTTTGAATGGGCAAACTACTACACAATCAATTATTACAACTGTAGCCTACTAATGTCATATATTTTAAATTAATTGTATGTCGAAGAAACACTGAAGTGTGTGATGTGTAATGGTTACCTGTATCTTGCTGGTGTAGATGCAGATGAGAATGAATGTGTGAGTGCTGGTGATGATGTGGAGTCACGTTTAACATTTGCAGTCGCCCCAAAGACTCTCCTGCTCCACCTCCTCCTGATGCCCCACCTCCTCCTGAAGTTCCACCTCCGGCTGGGGTTACTGGGGCTCCCCTTTCCCTGTCTCCACCTGGCAGTGCTCTCTCTCTCTCTTTTTCCCTCTCTCTTTCCACACTCCTTGCTCTCTCGGTACTAGGTGGAGTCCGGCTCGGGGCGGAGTAACCTTCAGGGGCCGGGGGCTGGGTTGGGTGGGAGGAGTGAGAGGAAGGGTGATGGAGAGAGGAAGCTGTGGGTGCAGGAGGAGGTGGTGGAGGTGCAGGAGGAGGAGGGGGAGGGGCAGAACCTATAGGGTTTACAGTAGGGGGAGCATGACTAGGTAGGGAAGGGGGTAACAAAGAAGAAGTAGGCGGGGTCGATAAAGGCTGAGGGACAGAGCTTGGATTTCTCGCAACTGTAGGAAGGGCTTGAGGGGGTGGAGCTGGAGGTGGAGGGGTCCCATAAAGAGCAACATCACTGCCCGGAGCTCCACCAGCAGCTCCACCTCCTAGCAGTAAGGAGTGTGAATGAGAGTGTGTATGTGAGTCAAATTCACTTTTAAAGTCAAACCCCGACTTCACTCGTTCCCTGTGAGCAGTCACAGAGTGTGGAAATCCCATCCCTCCAAGACCGGCCCCTAGCCCTGCCATCCCCCCATGGCCAGGCCCTGCCACTGGCCCTGCCCCAGGGTGGGCATGGCCTCCTTCCAAGCCAGTTCCATAAAGAAACCCAAGGATGGCAGCGGCAGTGGCCGCATCAGCAGGAAGCTGATGTGGATGAGCGAGAGCGGGGTTTTGGAATTGGGGCAGGAAGAGGGAGGGGTGGATGTGAGGGTGTGAATGAGGATGGGGGTGCGGGTGAAAATGGGGTGGAGCACGATTGGTCGTGCCAAGTGGTGACATTGCATGGGGACGGGCATATTCGCTCAGTGTCCTCAATGCTGGTGTATCGGGCCCAAGATATGGACCAAGACCTCCAACAGATGGTAGAAGAAGGGAGTGAGGAATCGAATGAGTGAGGGAAGGGTGAAGAGCGTGGGCATGAGATGGGTGGATTGCATGGGTGGGGTGGTGTGCAGGGTGGTGGGAGTGGTTTACACAGGGTGAGGAGGATGAGGACGAAGGGTCTAGGAGGAGAGAGGAGGAAGGAGAAAAGAAGAGGGAAGAGCCCTGACGGGGAGCTACTCCAGGATTACTCTCCTTCTGTTGAGAGATAGACAGAGTAAAAATGTCTTTAAATACAAGAACAATCTTTCCCTTTACACTTACCCTTGGTCCAAGTCAAAGTAACACCTTCTACACCAACTCCTACATTTGTATATGTATTTAGCAAAAATTTAATTGGCTTGGTTCATAAATATTGATTGAGAAAAGAAGAGATGGAGGACACAATTCACATGTAAATAAATTTGTTTGATGCATATTAGCGTTTTGACCATCTTATATATTGTATTGGTTGCTTTTGGTTTCTTAAATGTGGCTAAAACCTTTAAAAAGTCTGAATTTCAAACATCTACTTCACATTTTCCATCCAGGTTGCTTAAAACAGAGGCAAACTATGTACCTGTAATTAGTTTCAGCCAGGTAGCTACCACACGTTGGTGGCTTTTCATGTAATAATAAGGAAAGACATTGTTCCTTTGCTCCACAGTTTTTTATGTTCTCCCCATGCACATGTGGTTTTCCTCCAGGCTCTCTCGTTTCCTCCCATCACCTAAAAACAAGCTGATATGTAGATTGGTGACTCTACATTGCCAGGCAATCGACTGCCATTCCAAGCAGGGTACATTTCCGCTTCATGCCCAGGGTTCCCATAACAGACTCCGGAACCACCACCACACTGATCAGGATGAAGTGGTTGTGCTTTAGGAGTGCATGAATAAAGCTGCAGACTAAAGTTATAGTAGTTAGATAGTGATAAGTAGTATGGTCATGTTTACTCTACCGCTATATTCATACAGTTACTGTTTGGGACTGATAGTCATGTGATACTAAGGAGAATGATACAGCTAGCAAGAAGGAGTGCAACATGCCCTAGGCAGGTAATTGAATGTTATTTAGTATCTGTTGCTCCATGTTCTCCTATTGTGCTGCAAAGTTTGCAGAAAGTTTACAGTAACAAGGTCTACCAAAAAAAAAAAAACATATGACATATTTGCACCAATGAATAATTCAAGTGTTTGTTCCTTCTGCTGATCCCAGACTTCATTATTTTCTGGACCTCACCTGTAAATGCCTTTCCAGGTCTCTTTCTCTTTCTCGTTCACGCTCTCTTTCCCTCTCTCGCTCTCTCTCCTTCTCTCTCAGGTCCCGAGCTCTCTGTTCCACCTCTCGCCTTGCTCTTTCAATTGCTTCATTTCTCTTTTTCCAGAGTTTAGATCCGTCAAGAGGGATGAAGAGGACATCAGTGCGAGCACAAGAATTCCCACTGCCACGATCTAGAACCCTGTGGAACCTAATAAAACAGATTTTCACTAACCTATCACTCATCATTATTAACATAATGATACCACAAAGTGCTTTATACAAGTATCTGTAAATTACTGTAGCTATCACGATGACATCTTCCCACCGTCTATCAGAGAGAAAGGCTTTCAAATGATGTCTAATAGTATTAACCCATCCATTTAGCACATTGCTGATTAAGTTACTGAAGCTTATGGAAAAATACAGAGACAAATATCTGTCTTACCGAGCAGATTGGCTGGCGTGAATTGGAATATCGATAGCCTTTGGCTCAGGCGAGGGGCTCCTAAGCACAGAAGGTGGAGTCTCAGTTTCCTCCCTTTCTTCTATTGGCTCTTCTTTTATGACAGGTGGTGGTAAAGAACAAGATGTTGATTCAGATTGGCTGTCTGTGCTGGTGGGAGCATTACTAGGGGGAGCAACAGGGTTGCAGAGATGTGGTTGGATTTTGGAGGGCGTAGGCGAATGCAACTGCATGTGACTGTTAACAGTATTGTTGCTATTTGGATTGCTGGCAGCAGCAGTGTTACTATGGTTACTACTGCCATGGAAAGCACTAGCAAATGGGGTGTGACTGTTTAAAGTGCCATGATAAGGAGCAGGTCGGGAACCAGAGAGACAGGAAGTGACCGCACCCGATGCAGAAGGTGCCGAAGTTGATGAAAATGGTGGAAATCCACCCATTTGGTTTGTTGATGGACTAGGAAGTGGAGAGAGAGTACTGGGTGGACTTTGATTGGATGAGGGGTACTGCCCCGGACGAGTCTGACTAGATGGAAGTGTAGATGGTGGAAGAGGCTGTTGGCTGTGGGAAGTTGGGGGATAAGAGGCAGAAGGCTGGTGTCCATGTGTGGAAGAAGATGAGGAGGGAGAAAGAGACGGTGGGTGATTACGATTGTGATAAATGGAAGATGGAGCACTGTTCTCTCTTTCCCTTTCCCTTTCCTTCTCTCTTTCTCTCTCCCTAGATTGGACAGTCATGCCAGGCTGGACCAGATAGTGTGGATGGGGAACAGCAGGCCCTCCAGTAAAATCGCGACCCATATTTGAAGCAAGTCTGGTGGGACTTGGGTATTCTCTGGATGTACCAGGATGAGGGGCAGATGAAGGTTGAGTCCCTGCTGGAGGGTACTCCTTGGACTCTGGTGGAGGGTATTCCCTTAGAAAATGTGCCGTGGGGGGAGGATCTGACCCAGTAGCAGGGACTTGATGTGCTTGGTGACCTTGCCCCACCTGCTCCACCGCAGATTGAAAGTCTTTATTTTGGGTGGTTGAACCGTTTTGCGGAGAACTAGATGGTACAGTCGAGCTTGAAGTGCTAACATTTACTTGGTTAATATTAGTTGGATTGCTGTTACCAACTACTTCCCTTATCTGACCTGCAAACTCGCCCCATCTTCCCTCCTTATCTCTTGGGTGACACCCACTTGCACCTCCTGCTCCACTCGGCCCACCAGATCCAAAGTCCCGGCTCTGTGCTATGTGTTGCTGGTTCTGATTCTGCAAAGAGAATTCTCTCAGTCCATCCCGGTCCCGAAATCCTGTTCGAAATTCCCGACCCCCTGGTGGTCCTTCCCGGCCTGGTACACCAAATTCTCGGTTCTGTCCAGGAACTGGAGTCGCAAAGTCATTTCCCAGATTAGCACTGTTATGTGCAGCAGCTCCACCAGTGGCATCTTTAATTGCAATGTCCCTTGCAGCCCTGTCCCGCTCAGCTGGACTGCCGTACCTGGGCAAGTACTCCCTGTGTGGGTGGGGTGGGTGTGTGTGAGGGAGGTAGGGGGGATGGGATGAGTGACGGGTGGAGGAGGGGGGGTTGTAGACAGAGGGCAGTTGTTGCTGTTGCACGGGCGCATGGTGGACACCTGGGTAACGTGTATAACCCCAGTTCCCAGGGCAAGTGGAAACAGCATTGCCTGACCATGTAGGAGGGCTGTAGTGAAGAGTGTGGCGAGGGGGAGGGGCCTGCTGTGGTAAGGAGGTTGTCTGTGGAAGAAGAGAGGGTGGAGCCTTGTCACATTTCTCAACTTTTTCCATTTTAACATCACCAGGAGCACTTTGGCCTGCCTCTAGAGGCTTCAGAGCAGGTGGAGGTGGGAGAGCAGAGGAGGGGGCATGACTAACATTTGGATTTCCATGGGGATACTCTGCTCCACCAACTACAATCTTTCCTCCACACTGAGAAGGCGTTTTGGGGTTGACATTGCTGCGGCCACAGCCATGTAATGCCTCATCACTCACAACACTTGAAAACTCCATCTTGGGCGTTATTTTAGGGTCAACTGCAAAGTAGGATTTTCTTGCATTTCCACTTTCACTCAAAGGACAGAGTGATGATGGTGATTTCAGTACTGATAAATCTGCATCCATCACCCCCTCAGTGTCCCGACATTCTCCGCTAACACTATCAGTCCCCCTTCCCGCTCCTCCCGGTTTAGGTACCGCTCCTTCTTTCACCTTCCCGGCTTGCTTTGGTGAATCTGGTGAGTCTGATTCAGAGTCCAAACTGGCCAATGGGGAGCCAGAGAGGCTCGGTGAAGAGGATCGATTGTCCTGATCGATATCCCGTCCACTGCTAATACTACTGCTGCTATTAGCTAAGCTTCCTCCAGCTGAGCTACGGCTGCCTTGTGACTGCCCATCTTCGTTGTCACTTTCCCGTGACTGGGTGTTGCACGAAGTTGGATGCGGTGCTGAAGTTGTTGTCCCGGTTGAATGGGTTGATGTCGGGGCACTGGACGAAGAGTCCTTGCAGTAAAAAAAAAAAAAAATTATATATTTAGACAGAAAGACAAATAAAATGTGTTTTATTGTTTGGTCCTCAGCTGCCGTTATTGCATTATCCTCATTAGCTGTGATTTCTCCATTCCAAATAAACAAAATGTATGCCTTAGAGAATGGTACCTGGACCTTCTGCCTCTTGGGGGGAGGAATAGTCCGCTCTCCATCGCTTTCGGATGAATCCTGTCCTTGTGGTCGTCTAAAACAACCAAGCTCTTCTCCCACAGCTCTCTGCTAAACGTGTCAAATGATATTTTACAGTCAAACAGTTCTTCACTACTACACTTTCTCATCTGATATTTATGTAAAATTAATAAGGCTACACAGGAATAGATAAACGGTACAATGAAGGAAAAGGAAAATAAATATAACATAAGAGATGAGAACAGAAGATGACAAAGCAAGAAACGATGAAATACGGTACATGGTGAGACGAAGGCCTCACGGATTATGATGTCTAATAGCTTTGAAAGATGCTTAGGATAATATTTCATCATGATTAGTTCCAGGTCTTCCATAATTATTTTATTGTATTTGATTCACTGAATAAAGGAGCTGGAGAGAGAATGCCAAATGAAGAGGTTGCTGTGGGGTAAAATGAAGCAGGGAAACAAAAGAGCGATGGAAACTTGAATAAAGGCAGTATTTTACTGTTTGTCGTTCATTTCGTTCTGCTCGAGACGGGCTAGGATGTGGACGCCTTCCCCTCCGCTCCTCGCTGCCACCCCGCCTTCGCCCACTACGTACAGGCATCTGAGAAGGAGAAGGAACAGAGGATTAAAGAGGTGTTTCTCCAAACAAAAAAAGAATAACCAAGTAGGAAAGTGGGTGGGTGGGTGATTAGATGGATGGATGGATGGATGGATGGATGGATGGATGGATGGATGAACAAACAATTAGATGGGTGGATTGATGGATGGAAGGGATGATCGACGAAAAATCATGCTATATTCACATCGATCGATAAATAGATAGACAGACAGGCAATTGCAATCAGTAAGCTGACGACGGAGAAGTTTATGCGGAAATTTCACACACACACACAGTGAAAGCAACTTTTCTGAACACAGCATTATTTTCTCTGAACTCACCGGCTCTTTGTGAGTTCTGGTTTTCATCACTCCATTTCTTTTATCAGGCGATTAACGCACAATACACAGCATTCAAAGGATTAAATACTGTAAAAACACAAACACACAAGCACTGAGAGTGTTAAACACTTGAAACGACAAAGCTCCTTTGTTTCTTCTTTTGTCAGTTTCTCTTTTGGCTAACCAGTTCTCGCTCTGCAGCATGTAAGTAGTGAATGGGCTGATATATCACCAATAGCAACAACTGTGATTGTTCCATATAATGTTTTCATATACAATCATAAGACCAAAATTATTTGGACACCTAACCATCACACCCACGTGTACTTCTTATTGTCACTGATGTGAGGTCAGGACTTGCTTTCATGAAGCTTGCCTTGTGCACAGGGACATTCCCATGTTGGAACAAATTTGCTCCCCTTAGGGTTAGTGAAGGCAGATTGAATGGAGATCCAGAACTGTTATGTTGTTCTATTTTTAAGAAGATAAGTGTTTTCACATTAGGGACCGGGAAGGTTTCCCGAGAAGACCTGAACCTAAAGTCTGGTTCCTTTTGTCCAGTGAGAGCACAAGCTTTCCTTGCTTGGAAACCATGCCTGAAAACCATCTGTCTCCTCCAAAATCTCATCCTTTGACCTACACAGCCACATCTGATAAAGTAGAAAGGCACATGGAAGCATTGCTCTTCAAAAATATCAGCGCAAAGATTGACTTCCTTGTTCTTATCGTCTCTTTGAGTAGGTGCATACTGCCATCTGCTGTATCGGAGGCTAAAAATACCACAAGTGTACACAAGTACGGCTGCGATGGATTGGCACTCTGTCCAGGGTGTACCCCACCTCTTGCCCTAAGCCTCCTGGGATAGGCTCCAGGCGCCACGCGACCCTGAATACAGGATAAAGCCGTATAGACGATGAGTGAGTGAGTGAGTACCCACGTACGGAGAAAAATAGTAATATGAACGCAGGCCAGTGAGGGAGTGGGGAGGGGGAGCAATTGCTCCAGTGTCCATGGTGTATCTCTGGCCTCTCTGGCCTCTAGCATTAAGGAAATGGATGAGGATGCCATTTTGTATATGTATATAGTATTAGATAAAACCATTAGGGGCAGGCTTTTGTAGAAAAATAACCAGTGATGATGTGGTGTGAATATTTACCTATGAAAATCATCTTACAGTGTTTTACTGCTTTTATAACACAACTTCCCACGATTACTAAAGGAAAAAGGTCAGCTTGTCATGTTATGAAGAAATTACATAGCACAACTGGTTGTACAGTGGTCCCCTGGCATACGAACTTTTGCCTCAAGAAATAAAATTTTGCAAGAAATTTGCCTCGGCATACAAATTATTTTCAGCATATGAGCGAACAAACCGAGTTCAAAACTTGTTTGCGTCAGTGAAAAGCAAAGCGAAGTGAGTTTACAGGTTATTTTGTAGCTTTTTTACATTTTGTGCAAGATTTACTGAAGATATAGCACCGTGGGTCCCAAGAATGTTAGCAAGGATGGTAACAAGAAGAAAAGGGAGCCACTTTCAGTTTAGTTTTTTTGAAAGCAGCCAGTGCCAATCATAAAATGTGGTTAAGTGAGGTTTAATATCTATTTATTTTATATTTACTTAATTTACATGTCTTCGACTACAGAACAGTTTAAATTTGCATGCCGAAATACCACTGTACAAGTTGTTACTATAGAAATGGTAGAATATTCAAATAAGCCCATCACTATTATCACCATGTGACTTGCCTTGCGACAGGAACTACTGTCTGAGGTGTTATTCTAAAATAAATTAATCAACACGTCTAACCGATCGGAATCAAACTTGCAATTCACACTTCTGTGTCACAGGCGATAGAGTCGGTAGGGTTTCGAAAAAACCCTAAGAATACGAGACCTGCCTTTAAAACTACACATTTAGCGGGTGAAAAAAATGACAGGCAGAAAAAAGACGGCGAGGGAAGGATATATTGAGATGTTTCATTCATAAGCACACATACAGTGTTTATTTATAGAGTATGAGACTATATATAGAACACAGCCCACGTGATAATTAAATCTTAACACCCCACCACTGACAGCGAGCACACACGCACACACACATTCACAAGCCAGCAGTTTGGAATGAACAGCAGGGTGTTTAAGGACTCGCTTAGATACACAGTATAGCCACACACACAGACCCTTATAGTCAATACCAAATGTATTGGCACCTCTCTAGTGATCGAAATAAAAAAATTGTCTCAAACTATTTTTCCTCTATTGTTCACAAAAAGAGGTAAATAACAGGAAGAATGACAAGATGATTGACACCTCTAAAGAGAACCCACATAACGTGAGCTACGGTCAAAATCATGCGCTGTGGTCAGATCATATGAAAGTGGACCTCAGAAGAAACAGACAGAGCCCAAAACCCAGTAAAAATATGGTGGTGGATCAATGAGGCTTTAGAGCTGTTTTTGTGGCTGGTGGTTCAGGGCCTCTTGTGAAGATTGATGACATTGAGAATTTGGTTAAGTACCAGGATATTTTAGCACAAAACTTCTGCCAGGAAGACTTGGCTGCAGACATGGACATGCAGCGTGTCCAAATAAAACGCTATGTCCCAATATGTTTAAGGTCAAATATTCACTCACTGCAGCATGTGTAACTCATTTAATATAATTCCTTTCTGGCAAGTTTTCATATTTCCGGTTTTGACAATTGCCCGAGCACACACACGCACACATCCAAACCACTGGACTAACATGATGAAAAGTTCATATGCATAAACACAACCAAGCACAAACTACACAAACCAATCCTTAAACAAATACAATACGGATTCTATTGTTCTATTAGACACACATATAAAGAAGTACAAGAAACATAGGTCACTCGGTCCACACACACACACACACACACACACACATATAGACAAGTAAAAAAAAAAACATATCTTGGTCCACATATACAGTATAT
>JAQQZT010000033.1:3169542-3183847 GCA_030068275.1 Clarias platycephalus | reverse complement strand
TTGGCGATGCTGGGGTTCGAACCCCCGACCTTCCGATCAGTAACCCACAGCCTTAACCGATTGAGCCACCACTGCCCCTGTTAATATACATAGCTAAACCTAAACTGTCAAAATGGCGGGCGGTCAGCACCATTGATCGAAATTATGACTTGGAATGTTGTCAAAATTATACATTTTATAAGAAGAACTTGATAGTTAGTGAAGACCGGAGTACTACCAGAAAAAGAGCTCTTATGATTGTGAAAAACAGAAAAAAAGCAAAAAATCGTCTAAAGGATACCTGACGCCTGTATGACTCCGCCCAGTAAGGCGGGGCGTAGTTTGAGCTCCATGTTCCACACATTTCTGTAGCGACATAGCACCTGAACAAAGAGGGAAAAAAAAGAAAGAAAAAGAAGAACATACCAGTAAACAGATATTTAGAGGAAATCTTATACGATGATCTAAAACGTGCATCACTAAATGGTGGCCCATGGTTCAGTTCCGGACCCTGCTGCTTTTCAGATAAATAAGAATGATCAACATACCGGTAATCTAGCGTGTTTTATCCTCGAGGTGGACATGGCTGTACACGTTTCACTCAACAGAGCCAATCAATGTGGTAGTTTACCGTGTATACACAGAGTGTGCAGAGGAAACAGCATGACAAACTCAAAGAAAACTGAACCTTTAAAGATGAATGGACAGATTAATCCAAGTTTTATCTTCTTGTGGGAAGTCTGAATCCAGTTTCTCTCATATGTTCCCGTGGCGATAATAAAAAGCAGTAATGTGAAGCAGCACTATGAGACAAAACACGGGTTGTTGGAGTAAACATACTGTATCTGCAGCAGCCTGAGAACTGACAGTGCAGTATGACAGAGCAACCAGAGTCATTTCACATTCATTTACAGTACAGCAGCGTGAAAATTAAGAGTCACTAAAGACTGATTAAAAATAGTTTGTTTTCCATACAAATACCAGAAAATATATAAGGCCATCAAACCATCCAAATGTTTAACAGTTAATGCAAACTGACCTCATCTTCTATACCGCTTCATCCAGTATACAGGGTCGCAAGGGGCCTGGAACTTATCTCAGGAGACGAGGCAGGGTACACCCTGGACAGGGTGCCAATCCATCACAGGGCACGCCACACACACACCCACAACAGGCAATCTGGGAACACCAATTAGCCTAATCTGCCTGGGAGGAAACCGGAGTACCCGGATGCTAACTCCATGCATGCAGAGGCGGGAGGTGCAAGGCTACAGAGCTAACCACTACGCCACTGTGCCACCCCTGAAAATTGACAATAAATATTATTGAAATGTTATGGAATTTTTTAATAGACTTACAATAACTGCAAATAAATATACTGTATAGAAATCTTAATCCTAAAACAAACATGAACTTCGGACCTCGGATCAAAGAGAATTTTATCGATCAGCCCTTCTTACATGTTACTTCTGTACCTCGTTCTAAAACATCGGGCATTGGTGACTCAGTGGTTGGTTTCTCGCCTGCCATGAGGAAGACCCAGGTCTGATTCCCACCCAATGCCCAAACCCCAGACACTGGATGCAGTGCCAGTCCCACGCCCGGATTAAATGGGAGGGTTGTGTCAGGAAGGTCATCCGGCCTAAAACCTGAGCCAAGTTGTTGTGCCGATCGGATGGTCTGCTGTGGCGACCCCTCGACAGGAGCAGCCGAATAACTAACAGCAGCAATGATCCCCTGATCTGAAACTGATTGTTGATTGTATTGTAAAAAATTTTTAAAGATCACAGCTGGCACTAGCACTCTCTAGTACTATAAAATAGTACATTATGTTGTGCGTCTTTGACTATCTTTATAAAGATTCACAACCATTTAATGAGTAGGTGTGCTTTAATAAGGTACTAACAATCTTATTTTATATTCATAAATAAGTTTATAAACTTTATGAAGTTTATAAAAGTCACTTAACACATTTATAAATTATATGTAGCAGGTCAGCTTTAAGGAACCTAACCGAAAATGAAAAAAAAATATATATATATTAAGAACTTTTGTAAACAGGATTTTTCGGCGCTCTTGAACACACCCCTCAACCCTAACTCTCGCAGCAGAATAAAAGGATGACTGACCTCGAACCCGATCCAGGAATACGGCGAAACCACGTCGTAAAAGAGCTCAATCACTTTCCTTGACATCTGCAAATAAAGCATGTGTAAAATAACTTCTGAATTGCATTACTTATCTGTTATATATATAAAGGGTCTCTATAAGATACCTTGCGTACTGCGCGTGCGAGCCTCGCCTTCCTCGCGTGAATGCTGCACGAGCGCGGAACTGTGTCAAGGTTCAACTCTTAAAGCAGCAGCTATTAATATGGGTTGGATAGAGACATCTCAAAGTCAAACCAGTGAATCAAAACAGAATCAAATTCAGTTCAGATTCAGATCGAATCGAGTCAGTTTGCCTAGGTCACGTGATCTAGACCGTTTCATTTTCTGGTAGGCGGGGTCCCAAACCAGCCAATCGGAGCTCGAGTTTATCACAACGTCACGTCGTCCAATCGGCGCGTGCGGCGCGCTAACAGGAAGTGATTCGCCCAGTGTGTGTGTGTGTGTGTGTGTGTGCGTGCGTGCGTGCGCGCGCTGAAATTGAAGACAGGAACACGATTAAAGCTGTCACATGTAAGTATTGATAAAAAGAAAATAAGCAAAGGTATTAAGGATACAAGTCCTAGATTTAAAATGCTCTTATAAGCTTAAAGTGCTGGTTTAAAACACTATATGATCTTGTTATGATCTGTTAACTGTTAGTAGTGGACAGAACTCTTTAACATGTTGCAATAAGAAATAAAAACAGTAGGTGTTTATACAATAACAATAAAATAAAGGGGTACATAAAATTGCATAGCTGTAGACTAGTAATTTGTTGACATTTATTATGTGTCCAGTACATGTGTGACATGATGATTGAAAAATAAATGAAGATATAATGATCATTACCACAACCTTAAACCAAAACACAATACATTTTCTCTATCGTCATACCAGAACATGTCTTTATACAGCTTTACCTATTCTTTTATAAAAAAAAAAAAATACATAAATAAAAAAAGTATTGCAATACTTAATGTTTTAAGAGATATTTAAGGGGAAAAAATGCCATCGAGCCTGGAAACAAGAAAAAAAATCATTAATTATTGCAATCTGTAATCGTAAGATAAGATCAGATCAGAAAAAGTTTTAATGCCAAGTACGCAATAAAGCTCTTTCTGATTCTGTTGTTCTGTTGCACAAACGAATTCCTTGTGTTTTAAACCTTTATTGACCCACCAACCCACCATCAGCACCAAGTGACAGCAGGAACAGATGTATGTTTGTCTGTAGTGTAAAAATAAAATATGTTTTTTACACTATACTACAAATAGACTTTAGACAGAGATCAGTGCTGGTTGTACAACCTCGACGCAGCAGGAAGGAAGGACCTACGGTAACGCTCAGTCACACATCTTGCACAGAAGTACTGGGTGCTTTCTGAGTCACATACACAGGGTGGGAGTCATTCTCAACCTGCACTGGGTCAAGGGGACTTCCCAGGATCAAGGATCAGGCGTTTTGCTCGATGGATATTCGCGTGAACAACGTCAGTGGGCTCCGGGATGCCGGGATCATCTTTCATGGACGCATGACCGTTTTGACGTGAAAACCCCTTGTATATCGATGCAGCACCCTGACTCCACGATGCCTGATGTTTGTCAGCATCTAAATCTTTTTATTAAATGTTAAATATTCTGGAAAAGGACTTCCACGAAATTAAATGAACAGTGCAGTCAGTCAGTGTTCTCAATATTTCTTCGAGTTGATCGTAGACATCATTATGACTATGATATCATATTACAATAATGTGATGCTGAAAGACAAATACGCTATTTATTTTTTTTCCCGGTTCAAATCTTGTTCCTGTCTTTTCCATAAAAGAAAAACCCTCTCAGTCGCTGATCATAAATCATAAATTAATGCCAGGGTGCATCATCTCTGAAACACGACTCTCCCCTCATTTGCCTATCTGAGAGCTATTTGTTTTAACCGTAGATCAGAAACCTGATCTGGAGCTTCTTATCTCTCATCTCTGTGGTAACATGCGAGAGTTATCTCGGACACGTCCCGCGTTTTCCATCGCATGTAAATGCTGCGTGACAGCAGCACCATAGAAAACTCACTAGAGCCTCACTAGAAAGTTCTGCTAATCAAACCCTTTAGACAGCTCGAATTAATTTCTACTTGGTGATCTTACTAGAACGTCTGCCATTCTCGAATTCATATCCAGGTATGAAACTTTGCCTTGTAGAGCTCTGTCCCGAATGTGCGTGTGGAGGTAGGGCTTGCTAGGACATGATCCATTTCGGCTGGTTGTCAGACGCTGGAGTTTGCGTCCAGGTAGGGACGACTAGAGCAGTGTTCATGTTGGCTGTGTCCCAAACTCTCAAACCCACATGTAGTTAGTGTTCTCATTGAAGCCTACTGTGTTAAAAGACTCCCAAATACTCACTGTACTGTATGTCTCAGCCATTTTGGCTTGTATAGTTCAGAACTATTTACTACTAAGTGATCTTTGTGGAATGTCGCCATTTTGGCTCTCATGCTTTGGAATTCATGTCTAGTTTGTGTTTTTCAGTTGAACGTCAATCATTTTGTTTTCTTTTGTAGTTGAGGGTTCATGTCCAGTTAACGTTCTCAGTAGAATATCAGTCATTTTCATCTCGTAGGAGTCTTGTCTAATGAACAGTTGTTAGAAGAATCTTCACCATTTTGGCTCGTTGAACCGTATACAGTCGGTTCCTCCAGGACCAAAGTGCTTCATACAATCATACATACTGTACATGCACTGCTCTGTTCTAAGACTCCCAAATGCTTATGAGTAGCACCTCTTCTGATTATTACTTCCTTTTACCATGAACAGAGAAATGTCTCCAGATGAGCTGGTCTACCTGGGGGTCATCGCCGCATCCATACCTGTGGGGTTCCTGTTCCGCCACCTCAGTAAGTCCCGACTCTCAGCAGGTCATCGGGTTAAACCAGATCTTTTATATAATTGTTTTTTTCAGATACTTAAGATTCCTAGCTTTTTAAAAAGGGGTACTATGTGGAACCTTGTCTTATACAGAGACACCGTTCTGGTGTACACACTGTAGATTTGTCTAACATACAATAATAGTCTATATTATTAAAACAGTATAATGAATTCCTTTCGACAATGCTTGTGTGTTGCGTTGTGTAACAGGTCCCCCAGTGAAGCAGGGGGCAGCACTGAGTTTGGGTCTCCTCATCACCATTGCCACATGCGGGATTCACGTTTTACACTCCCTGTGCACCATGCTGGGAACATGGCTGATTATACGAGTCAGCTGGAGGTGTGTGTCCAGATTTTTAACCTAGCCCTAGGACCGCCCACTTTTCCATTTAAAGGAGAATAATTGAGGTTAATGAGGTTAACATCGAAACCCGAGAGTCACTTGTTACTCTGACCCTTTTCAATTCAGTATTCAGTGAGCTGTCGTTACTAAAAACATCCAAAGCATGTTTGGGCGTCGGTCGTGCGTTTCGTCTTCGTGTCGTCTTCAGTGATTTCATCATAAGCGTTGCACGTTGTACTGGTTTCCTGTTCTGCTCTGTGCTTGTGGTTCTGTGCAAGCGACACATTTAAATATGACAAACCACAAGCTTTTGAATATTGAAAGAAATTTAGTCATTATTTAATGACGGCTATGATTTTCTAACTAGCAAACATCGCATAATTATTTTACTCAAGGTAACGTCGGAATAATTAGCGAATGTAAATGAAAATAAATACAATCATGAATTATTTTTGAGGAATCGATAGATGGTTCGTGCGTTTATTATAAGGAAAAGTGGTCTGGGTCAACTGAACTAGAGAATAATTTGTTGAAACGTTTTAATGGGCGGGGTTAAAAAAAAAACTGTACCGCAGCCAGCCAGCAGGGGGCCTCAGAGACAGCCTGGCTTCACTTTTTTATATTTTTATTCAAAATGACTTTTAAATGTAAGTCATTGTAAATGGCTAAAAGTTTTTAATCCCTAAACTACTAAAGTTATAACGTTTGATATTGCGGTTATTCTTTATATACTCTATATTTTGTTTATTTCTTTTCAGGAGAGCCCCGGCCCTTTCTCTCGGATGGACGTTCCTTTATCTTTTATTCTTCCGTATGGTCACGTGGTTCGGACTTCCTTCTCCATCACCGTTCGCTAACGCCATCCAGCTTCTCCTCACACTGAAGGTCAGCCATGACACCGGGTTCGCCCGCTGTCGTGTTATCGTAACCCGCGTTAGACAAAAAATAAAGAATGATACAGTTGTATAATGTGTCGTGTGAAACAGATGGTCAGTTTGGCGTACGAAGTTCAGAGCTATCACTTTGAAAAGAAAAAGGAAGTGAGCTCGTTCTCCAAGTCGCCCGTGATTGGCCGTCTGGCTCGTGAGCCCTCGCTGTATGACATCATCTCCTACAGCTACTGCTACGTCGGAGTCATGACTGGTAATTCTGTTTCTTCGCAACGTCAGATTAAAACGACTTCCTAAATGTAATCAGGCCATTAAAGGTGCAGTACAGAGGAAGTGCATTTGTGAGCATCCTTATGAATTGTTTTGAAAAATCTACTATACACTTAGCTCCACCCATTTACCATATTCTAGATAAAATCTTCCCTATTGCACCTTTCATCCAGAACGATGTCCATAGTGTTCCATCTCTCCTCCTCTTTCTCTCTCTCTCTCTCTCTCTCTCTCTCTCTCTCTCAGGGCCGTTCTTCCGTTATCAGACGTACGTGGACTGGCTCGAACAGACCGAGCCGCTCTCGCTCCCGTGTAAAGCGCCGTGCCTGAACAGGTTAAAGATGGTTCCCGTTTACGCCGCTTTCTTCATAAGCGTTAACTTCCTGTTCCCGTTGTCTTATGTTCGCACCGACGACTTCCTCGAGCATAACTTCTTCTTCAGGTGCGTGCGCCGCCGTCTTCTTCTTCCATGTTAACCTGCATCTGACGTTCGACTTGAACACAAGTGCGTACGTGTGTAGGTTTTTCTACATGGTGGCGGTGTTTTTCGTGTTCCGCATGCGGTTCTACTCGGCGTGGTGCGGAGCCGAGGCCGGCTGCATCACCGCGGGACTCGGGTGTTACCCAAAGGGGGCGGAGTCTAAACCAGGAGGCGGACCTACAGTACAATATAGGTCTGTATGGTGCAATGAGTCGTGTAGACGCTTATATCGTTTGGCTACATTTCCCAGCATGCACCGCTCTGGTTCCATATTACTGTTACTGCATTTCAGAGTAACATCAACATCGATGGACTGTTTGTGTGTGTGTGTATGTGTTTGCATTTAGCCCTGAACCCGGTGCTCTGGTCGAGTACGACTTCAAAACCATCCAGAACATCGACTGCTACAATACGGACTTCTGTGTGAAAGTGCGACACGGCATGCGCTACTGGAACATGACGGTGCAGTGGTGGCTTCACCAGTACATCTACAGCAGCGCACCGTTCAGAGCCTACGCGCTGAGGTATCACACACACACACTCACACACACACTCACACACACACACATGCACATTTGCAGTTTAGTAAAAAAGTTAATGTTTAAAGTTTAATGTTAGAGTTTTCTCTCTCTTTCTCTCTCTCTCTCTCTCTGTTTTTCCGTTTCCGTCTCACTCCTCCTTTGTGTCCATCTCTCTGATTCTCTCTTCATCTGTCCACCCTTACTATATTTAACTGTATCTCTCTCTCTCCCTCTCTCCTTCCCCTGCTGCAGAGCGGGATGGACCATGTTGGTGAGCGCGTACTGGCACGGGCTGCACGCAGGTTACTATCTGTCGTTCCTCACCATCCCCGTGTGCATCGCGGCAGAGCTGGCGATGGAGTCGTGCGTGCGCACACGTCTCGGCTCTAGGGGGCAGCAGGTGTTCGACTGGGTGCACTGGTTCCTGAAGATGCGCGCGTACGACTACATGTGCATGGGCTTCGTCCTGCTCAAGGCCAGCGACACGCTGTACTACTGGAGCTCCATCTACTTCCTGATCCACGGCGTGGCGTTCGTCTGCATCGCCGTCGGGAGGCTGATGGGCGGAGGGAGGAAAGAGAGGCCGAGGACGGAGAACGACAAGTGATGCTTCTCTCAGTGAAAACTGCCGAACGAGTTCTGCGGTGCATTTTGGGATTTCAGGTTATAATTGGCGCACCTGCAGTGTAAGAACTGCAAATCCCAGCATGCACTAGTACCATTAATATTATAGCCCCTGTTACAGCTCTGTTTTTAGCACACACTCCCTCTAAAACACACTTCAGGCACTCTCAGTCCAAGCGGAAATGAATAAAATAAAGGTAAAGAGTTGAGGGAGGAAATTAAGAAAATGAGAAATTTATAGAAGGAACAAAAGAAGGAAAGAAATTTTTTTAATTGGATAAGGGAATTAAAAACACAATGGGGAGATGATAAAGAAACATGGAGGAACAATAGAAATAGGGGAACATCAAAAGGAAGATGAAGGAATGAAGGGCAGAACGATTGAACGATGGAAGAAAGAAACGACAGTAGTTTAGACATTAAAAAAGGGAAATATAAAATCAAAGACATGAATGTTGAAGAATGAAAGAAAGCTAGAAGGCTAGATGGATGAAAAGAAAGATGCATCGCTTGGGCCGATGAAGATTTGTGTTGTGTTAAAAACAGAACTGAAACGGGGGATGAACGGATTTTGATGTTTTTGTGCCGTGAATGTCCTAAATGACGAAACAGATGATGGACAGATGGAGGGAGGAAACAAAAACAGATATACTAATACTAATTTAGTTACCGGTGTACAATTACTTCATCTCCCAGCATGCACTGCACATTAATACTGTTGGACAGGACAGGTTATCATTACAAAAAAGTGTTAAGAACTCCATATCCCAGAGTACACTGCTTCTATACCAACAGCAGTGTTATAGGGGGGAAAAAAGTAATTGTTCTCATCACTTCACTGGTTTCCCCAGAATGCACTGCCATTTCTCATTTTTTTTAAAAAGCATGTCAATGTTTACATTAGAAAAAGTGTTATTCTAGTGAGTATAACTTGCCAAAAGGAAACTACACCACCCAGCATGCACTGTGGCTGTACTAACTGCCCAAATACACCCAGTATTGTTCACAAAATGACAAAAGTGATATGAACAATGAGAAATTCATACCCAGCATGTAAAGACTACATTACCCATCAGGCACTGCTTCTGCACCAATCGGCCAACTCTGCACTGCCGTAGGAACAGAGGTGATCAGAGGTTCTCAGGGGTCATGTGACCACCTGTAGTCCTTCCATAACGGAACCTGAAAGTTAAAGCGATTCAGTGTACGTGTTTATTCCGAGAATTTTACCGTAGTTCTTTGGATTTGGAGTCCATCTTTGTAACATAGCACTTTTATTTTACTGGGGTTTATTATATATTATTGTATTTGTTTATGGGTCTGAAAATTTAAATTCTGTTTTCTGTCAATTTGCTCCATATTTGCACATTGCTTTACTGGAACATTCTTTATACAGAGCCTACTTCCTGTCATGACACAACACAGCGATTTTTAGGAACATTAAATTTCCATAAAGCAGGTTTATAGGTCTGTGATGCAAGTGTCGTTTTGCTTTTTACAGGAAAATGTTTCCGTACTTCTGTCACTCCATCACGCTGAATATGAACGTAAACCTTGTGTGTATTTTTAAATATTTTACACGAGTTTAAAAAAAGTGTTTCACTGTTTTCACTATGATTTGACTAAACAGTTGTGCAATTGATATTAAAAGTTCAAGTTGGAATGAACCTGCGTTACTGTGTTGTTAAATAGACCTGACGCCACGATGTCGGTGCACCATGGTCCCGCACAGACAGGTGCAGCAAAAGGGACCTCATATGGCCGGGCGTCGCTTGGACCGGATTCCAGTGCCAAAACCCACGTACCAAATCAAACATGGCAGCACTTTCAGGAGAACGTTACGTCGTCTTAAACAACACACTCCACATCTCCTTAAAAACTGCTTCTCAGTCGTTCTGAATCACCTCTGAACCATCCATGTTCTGTTCACGTCTAACTCAAGCTAAAAAAACTAACTAGCTTCTAAAAAAGGCTAACCCCTAGCCAAGGGCACTACTTGGAACAAGGAACTGTACACCCTACATAGCGTACCAGCTTTCCATTTAACACTTTGGGATTCAGCACCGTAACAGCTAGTTAGCTATTGATTGGAAATTTTTAAATGTCAGTCTTAGTTAACATTAACTGCGTATGTTTTAATGAAGCGTAAATCACGGTGTACTTCATAGCATCGTCTCATTTACCCTAACACCAGCAAACACCACCAACTACAGGAGGAATCATACTTGTATCTGAGGTAATCACGTTATAACAAACCAATCTTCTGCAAATTAATATCCTTATTATCTTCTGCATTCATTTCCACATAATTGTTTACCCTTTTGATTAGGTTACAAAGTCCACCATGACATACTGCGTAATCAGCAGAGCAGAACTTATTAATCGCTAGGTCACTCTTTTATCTGTCTCATAAAGCATCATGTAATCTTTCTGTTATTATTTTTAATTATCAACTACAGTCTAATGTCATTAGACAATAGCTGTTTTTCCTCTTGCTAGTGTTATTACCTAATAGTCAAGCTAGCTAAACTGTTTAGCGGTGTACACTGCCACAGTAGATGCTAACATCTTGGCTAGCTGAGCAGTATAAACATTAACAAACAATGTGCAAGCACACCAATAAAAAGCACACTGGAATAAAAAATTGTAAAAATAGCAAAAGTGAGTTCTTTACATTTAAAAGAAATAAAAACTGGTAAGCAGGTATAGAACAAACAACAACACAGCACACCAATTTAACTAATGTTAGCTAGAGTGTGAGTCAGCAATCTGTAACTGTCACTATTGTTGCTTCAGCAGGCAACTGCAACACAGCAGGGCTACACAGCTTCCCAGAGCCAGCTTGCAAACCATCTCTACAAACAGAATAAATCAATTCTATTGTATTAGAATCGCTTACTCTCCTTTTAATGCCCAGGTTTAGCCCAGACTTTAAACCCTAGCTAGCATATTTAATAGGAGGCTAGCTAGATTCAGCTAACTGGACATGTTTCAAACCACACACACACTATATACTGTTTATACCTATATACTATATATATTTATATATACTGTAGGCTATATAAAATAATGTCCCAAACCACACACACACTATACACTAATTAGCCATAACATTCTGACCACCTGCCTAATTCAAGATTTAAGGTTCAAATAACTTGAGGGAAATTGCTTATTTTTGTTTACAGTTGCTTACAGTTGTTTTCCAGGAGGAAAAGAAATGAGTAATAAATTAGACAAGGAGAAAAGGGGGGGGGGGGAATTACAGTAAATGAGTAAAACAGTATATTGCACATGTGAAACCAAAAGAAAAAGTATTGCGCAAGTTATACGGGTGAATCATGAGCTGCGCTTGAAAAGTGGTATGGCCCAAGAGCATTGGTAAATATTGCACAAATTGTCCAGTTACGTAATAATATTGTATTATTGTTACTGGCAGTGACGCTCTATATAGTGTACACGTTACATAAAAAAGCTGTATCATTTTATGGCCATTGGGAGAAAAGATATCTTGTGGCGCTCTGTAGAACACTTGATAGTAATCAGTCTCTGGCTGAATTTGCTCCTCTGATCAGAGAGAACACTGAATAGCGGGTGAGAGGGATTGTTCAAGATGGATTGTGGTTTGGACAGAATCCTCCTATTCACTACGACATCCACAGTGTCGAGCTCCATTCCTAGCACCGATCAGGCACTTTTAATTACTTAGTCCAGTCTATTTCTGCCGAAGAATGGTGATGCAGACTTTAAAAGCCGACCTGAATCTCCTCAGAAAATACAATCTGCTCTGTTCTTTCTTGTAGAGTGCCGTTGACCAGTTAATATGGACTCCCAGATACAGTATTTGTATTCTGAGACCATGTCCACTATCTCCCCCTGAACAGATATACTGTAGGAGTCACAGGGGTCTTACTTCTCCTGAGGTCTACCACCTTCTCCTTTGTTTTCCTGATGTTAGGTTGTAGGTGATTACGTTCACACCAGAAAACGAAGTCGTCCACCACAGTCAGGTCCCCAGAGATGTCACCATCCTTTATACATCCAACAACTACAGAGTCGTCAGAAAACTTCTGCAGATGGCGTGACTCTGAGTTATATCTAAAGTTGGATGTATAGAGGGTAAAAAGAAAAGGAGTACTAATGAAAAGTACAGTCCCCTGAGGAGCTCGGGTGCTGTTGATCACTGTCTTGGGCACACAGTTCTGTAAACGGACATACTGTGGATGGCAGGTTAGATATTCCATGATCCAGGACCCAGAACCCTTGCAGCAGTTTGAGCTCCAGTAAATCTTCTATTGGATCGGACTACACAGGCCAGCCTTCACTCCCCATGTGTATTACTGAGCCTTGGCCACCCATGACCTTGGTGCTGGTTTACCGGTTTTCCTTTCTTGGAGCACTTTTGGTATGTCCTGACTACTGCAGACCAGGAACACCCCTTAATTTGTCACAGTAGCTACAGTTACAATATCTCTTTACAATGGTGGGATATACTGTATTAGGCAGCAAGGCAGCAATTGAACATTTTGTCTCTGAAGTTGTTGCGTTGGAAGCAGGAAAAATGGGCAAGCGCGTGGATTTAAGCAACTCTGACGAAGGGAAGGCTGGAGTCCCATCCAGTAGAATTGCTACTGTAGGTCTAATTGTTGAAAAGGTTAATGTAAGTTTCGATAGAGAAGTGTTAGAACACACAGGACATCGCATAACTGTTTTGGTCTCAAAAGGAGGAACCTACTCAATGTTAGTTGGGTGGTCAGAATGTTAAATAAGATCGGTGTACGAGGGTGTGTCAAAAATGATCCGCACTCTGGTTATATTAAAACTTCTGTTGGTCTCACTGGCTTATCAGCGGTAGTAAGGGTTACTGTTTTCCCAGTCACTGCTGTGCAGATATGAACGTGTTACATCAGTTCATATGTTCAGCTTAAATTTAAGGTATTAAAGCATCCTCCCTATCTTTCTCCATTGGACATGTTTGGTCCCCTAAAAGCAGCTCTACAAGATGAAGATTCACTTCTGATGAAAAGTAAAAAAAAAAAAAAAAGCTTGTCCACAGATGAACAGTGTATCGAAAAGCAAGGAGATTATGTCGAAAATTGATGTATTTGTCTTTTCTAAAAATGTTAATTCAAATAAATTCTACAGGCAGAGTGCAGACAATTGGTCAATGCCAAATTAATATTTAAAGCACATTAAACACAACACAGTTGATTATAATGCTGTACAATCCTAAAATAGCTGCAGACATAGAAACAGACAATAATAAGAAAATGTAATGAAATCACATCCAAATCCAGCAGGGTGCTGGGTCCCTCCAGGGTGGTGCTAAATAATTTAGGGCTTTGGAGGCTATTAACAAGAGCTTAAACTTGACCTGTACCTCACAGGGAGCCAATGTAGGGATGCCAGGACAGGAACGATGTGTTCCTGACGTACTTGTTCCCGTTAAAGAATGCGCAGCAGCGTTTTGGGCCAACTGCAACAGTGCAAGCATGGCCTGGCCAACACTGACAGATAGAGCATTACAGTAATCAAGGCGGCTTTCAAGCATGTATAACCTTTTCAACATCTTTTTACGTTAAAAATGGTTTGACCTTGGACAAAACCCTAGGCTGAAAGAATTTTAATAACAAAGTTAATTTGCTTATCCAGTTTAAATCACTGACCAGTAAAACATCTAGGTTTCGAGCAGTTGGTTGTACGTATGATTTAAGGTCTTAAATGTCTTTAATGTAAAATTAGGGGGGACTCACCCTCATATAACGTAACCCACATGAACACTTTCAAAATACTGTGGATGTGTTCCAAACCACAAGCACACACTATTCACTACATACTGTGCCTGAATGCCAGTGTTTTGACTGGAGGCTTTATAATCACTGTCTCATATACAGTTATTCCATATCAAATTTAAAAACAACAGTGTTCTTATGGCCCTAACTCAATCTAGGGCACTAAAGTTAGTTCTTAATGCCTAAGAGAATGGTACACTATGTAGTACAGTATGTAGTGAACATAGTGGACAAGGATAATGCCTATTGTTTATAGCTAGTAATATTATGCTCTGTGTGTGTGTGTGTGTGTGTGTGTGTGTGTGTGTGTGTGTGTGTGTGTGTGTGTGTGTGTGTGTGTG
>JAQQZT010000033.1:3149691-3159829 GCA_030068275.1 Clarias platycephalus | reverse complement strand
AATGTAGAAAGAAATAAAAATCAGGAACCATCATGGAGTTAGAAAGTGTTCTAAAACTTTTGAACGGTAGTGTACATGCACATTAAACTTGAATATAGCTACTAATATTTTTTTCTTGTAGTTGTAGGTACCTACTAATCCCTTTCTGTGGTATCTTTAGCTAGTGATATCTACATATTTTAACTTTAACTAGTCTCTGTCCAATATTTAGCTAGTAATAATCTTCTAAGTTAACTTTAGCTAGTTATACTGTTATACTCTCCTTTGGTAATTTTAGTAATAACGTCCTGTTGTAACTTTGGCTAGTAATAACTTACTATGTTAACTTTAGGTAACAACCCACAACAAAGTAATTTTAGCTTTCCTCGTGATAACCTCCTGTCATAAATTAAGCTAGTAATTACCTCCTATGTTAAATTTAGCTGGTTACTTACAACTTTCTGTAGTCTTTTTTTTTTTTTTTTTTTTAGTAAAAATCTATGAACTGCTATAAATTTACCTAGATATTTATAACCTCTCATGCTAATTTTGGTCAGTGAAAACCTCCAGTTGTAACCTAAAGTAGTAGTAACTACCAGAGTTAAATTTAGGTAGCTAATTTTAGCCACCTGTGGAAATTTTAGCTAGGTACTTACAACTTTTTGTTTTAACTTTAGCTAGTTGTAACTGTCTGTGGTAACTTTTGCTAGCTAGTTGTAACTTTCTGTAGTAACTTTAGCTAGCTAGTAAGTACATTTCTGTTGTAACTTTACCTAGCAATAAATTTCTATGTTAACTTTAGATAACTAGATATAACCGTCTGTCATAAATTTAGCTGGTTAAATCTCCTTTATTGCTAGTTATCTAACTAGTTAACTATAGGAACTTATCTAACTATAGCTAACTAGCTAACTCATGTTGTATTTTAGCTAGTAATAAATTCTTATTTTATGTTTAGGTAACAAGTCATAATTTACTGGAGTAATTTTGTTATAAACTTGTTATAACGTCTTGTTATTGTAAATGATCTTATGACCTTTTGTGTTTATGTTTTAGTAATAACATTTTACAACAAATTTATTTGAACTTACTTTATAATTTGAACTCTAATTATTTATACATTTAACTAATAACATCCGGTGAATACTTTATCTAGTATCAACCTCCTGTTGTAACTTTAGCTAGTAATAACTTACAGTGTTAACTTTAAGTAGTATAACATCTTGTCATAAAGTTAACTAATAATAACCTCCTGTGGTAACTTTAGCTAGTAATAACCTTGTTTTCTACCTTAAGCTAGTAATAACTTCTTGTGTCAACTTTAGGTAGCTAATTATAACCGCCTGTGGTAGCTTTAGCTAGTGATAATTTACAGTGGAAACTTATTTATTAATCTTGTTGAGGATGTTTAATTTGATCATTAATCTGACTTTATACAATGTTCATGATGGTGGTGTTTCTCTTTTTCTTTGTTTTCTTCCATTACCACAGTGTTGGGAGACACGTGTTGGACAAGAAATGTACAAACTCACACTGTTTGACTTTCTTATTACAATCGCGGTGGTGATACTGGTGGAGTTTCCCCGCAGGTTAGTCTTTTGTTTCATAATTTCTCTATCTGTCTCTTGTTTTAGCAATGATGACAATTTGAAATATATAACATAAACAGAGTAGTAGTGATGGGTCGTTCATGAACGATTTGTTCTTTTTAAACGAATCTTTAATGTGACTCAGAAGAACGAGTAGTCTCGGAGAGTGATTTGTTCATTTTCTACTGGGCGCGCATGTGCAAATCATTGCAAAACCTCTGTAGGTTATGTACAGGAAACAGAATTGAGTGATTCTTTCTCAATGACTCTTCTACTCCGAGTCGTTCGTTCTTTTGTCACGTGACTCCCATACACGCTATGCGGTGCAATAGGTTCAAAAGAACGAACGACTCAGACTAGAAGATATAAGAGGTGAGCTACTCATTCTGTTGATTATAATATGTCCTTAGCTGCACTGTAATATTTTCATTACTGGAACTAGAGCCAAAATTTGTGTATGTAGACGAATTTGTGGTCTGTTTATTGAAAATGCAACATTTTATTTTGTTCCTGATAAAAAGAATGAAATGAGCTAAATGAATCTAAAAAAGATCGGTTCATTTTCATGAACAAGATTCAGAGAACTGAGTCACTAAAATAATTCAAACTTCCCATCACTACAGAGTAGTCAGATCGATTTTGGTCGCATATTTTCTTATGGTGGATTCAAAGATTTGATGATGTGTGTGTGTGTTACAGGCTAGTAGTGGATCATTGCTCGTGTAAGTTGGCTGAGTGGGTGGGCCGTCAGGAGTTTGTTGTTGCATCAAATGTGTTAGCGCTTGTTTACGGTCAGACTGTAGTGTGGAGCGGCGCTTTTTTCTGTCCCATACTGCCGCTCATCAACACCATCAAGCTCATCATCATATTCTACTTCAAAAAGGTAACAGTACTAGTAGATGTACTAGATGTAGAAGAAGTGGTAGTGGTTCTAATAATAGTAGCCATAGTATTAGTTTGGGTTTTGTTTTGTTTTTTCATTTAAAACAAGTGCCAATATTTCTGACACTCCTCTTATCCTTCTGTTTTCTGTCCATTTCGTGTGCATCTCTTGCTCTTTTTCAGGTCACTCTATTTCAAAACTGTCGCCCAGCACTGAGGACGTTTCGCTCCACCACCTCCAACTTCTTCTTCCTCCTGGTTCTTCTGTTCGGTTTGGGGATTTCCAGCGTGGTGCTTGTTTATAGTGTAGCTAGGTGAGTCAATACATACACACACACACACACACACACACACACACACACACACACACTGAAATAATATCTAACTATTTAACAGATGGTTAGCTATGGACTATATACATATATAATATGCAGGAAATTGCTTCAGCAGCCTTGTTTAGGTTTTATTACCATTCCCTGCAGTATTCATCCATCCTATGGCTGCGGTCCATTCCGTTTCTCCTCTTCCATGTGGGAAGTCGTTCCTGGTTCCTTCCATTCGCTGTCCAACACGACGCAGGAGTTTCTGCTGTTTATCGGCTCACAGGCTTTCTCCATCCCGCTTTTCCTCTTAACGTGGTTAGTAGTGATCTATAGCTCTATATCTATCCAAAGACTTATTTATCTTACACCTCCATACCGCCAACGAAAGAAACGATAGCATGTTAATATAATCTTGTGATTTGCAGCAGCACTGATGTCAGAAACAGTCTTCATTTCGTCAGTTGAAATAATCAATAAATGACAGAAAATATTCGTTGATGACCTCTTTTTCATGACAAAGACAAAACTAAAACTGAATTAATCTCTGAAAACTGATGATGAAATCTTTCAAATTTTTTTCAACGAAAAAAACTAAACGATAATATGAATTACGGATAAAAAAATTTTTTTTTACTCAACAATATTTTTATTGATTTTAAACAGGGATATGAAAAATATTTCAGAGAAATGAAAAAAAGAACATGGAGCTCGAAGTTTTTTGGTTCTGCGTGGAATTTAAAAATATATATATATTACTTATTTTTATCCAATAATCTGAATGCATGTACTATACAAACTGAAGAGCACCTTGTGATTGGTGTAAAAAAAAAAAAATAATAATAATAATTTGCAAACTTTTTGCAATTGCACTATTGCTGAACAAAGTACCCGGCAGTCATGGTGAAACCACACTGTTTGTGCTCACTGTACTGTAACTGTTTATTAGACAAATCACAAATTAGTGAAATTTAAACATTTGAATTGAAAAAAGAAATTATGCACAATGGCATAGTGGTTAGCACTGTCGCCTTGCACCTCCAGGGTCTGGGTTTGATTCCCTCCTCGGTGTCTGTGTGCATGGAGTTTGCATGTTCTCCACATGCGTGGTGGGTTTCCTCTGGGTACTCCAGGTTTCCTCCCACAGTTCAAAGACATGCAGACCGGGAAAACAGACGTTGGCAAATCGCTCGTAGTGTGTGAATGAGCACGTGTTTGTGTATGTGTGTGCCCTGCGATGGATCGTGGACATTGTGGAGTCCAGGCCCCCCGCGACACTTTATACAGGATGAAGCGGTATAGATGATGAGGGATGAGAGTAAAATTTTCCGAATGAAAAACATGGCCGAACAGTATGTGATTCTATTGTTATCATATTATTAAAAGCAAAATAAATTTTATGTTATTGTTTATGAAAGTTAAAGTTATGCATGACTAAAATCAGACTAAAATGTTTTTCGTTTTTGTCGACTAAGAATGATTAAATGATTAATGATTATTAATGATCTAAAGACTAAAATGTGACTAAAACTAATGTAAATTAACCAGAATAAGCTGCTAAAATTAACGCTGGTCAGAAACCATGTCAAAACCTTCTGACCAATCAGAATAGAGAATGCAGTATGATGAATACGATATATAAATTCCATAATATAAAACTATTTTCTGTGCTCTTTTGCAGCGTGTTGATGTGCTACATGGCTGTGATGGTTTTAGTTTACGGGAAAACTGTTGACCTGCTGAAGAAACAACACAAACTAGTGAGTGCACCCTGCCCTGATACACTACAGCCCTGATATCACTGACTGTCTGCACCGGGTTTCTATCAGGATTTTTAACTCTCTTTTTTCTTCTTCTTTTTTTTAACATGCTAATATTGTTGTTTTGTTTTTTTACTTTATTCTTCGATAACAGGAAGGACGAGATAAACAGTTCCTGGTCAAACAGATCAAGGAGATGAGCACAAAGGGTTCCAGAAACGAACACGAACCACAACTAAGAGACGCCAGAGAGATGAGAGACGGCAGAGAGATGAGAGACGGCAGAGGCGCGAGAGGAGCCGTGCAAAGATGGGGAGAAAACTACAATTCTGCATACGAGCCAGATGAAGACCAAGCCATGCCGGCTAGAGACTTTAGCAATGGTGGCTTTTATGAGAGAGACTTCTGACATTCCTGTATCATATCATATGCAGTCTTGGAGTCATAAATAATATCCTTCTTATTTTTGCGATAAAATTTATATAAATGTTTTGCTTCATGTCTTAGAGCCAAAATCGAGTAAGAATAAGATATCTGTATGAAATGTAGAACGATTTAAAGATGCACACTGAAATAGATGTAAAATAGACAACTGTGGATTTTTCCTTCCTATTGCTACAAAGATATTCTGTAATATAATGTATAGATATAATATATCATATGTATAATTTAATGTGTACATATATAAAGTTTTCTGTCAAATTCTTCCTAAAGAGTTTCAAAAATATATTTTAAATATTATATCATTACAGTTTTTATTGTATTTTTATTATTATTGTTGTTGTTTGATTGATTAATTAATTAAACAGGGGATAGGCTGGGATAGGCTCCAGGCTCGTGACCCTGCAGTATAGACGATGAGTGAGTGAGTGTAAAAATAATCTTCGATGAATATCCTCCTTGTGCCATCTTGTGGTTGCCACTAGTATTTCCCACACGTCCCATGAAATGATTTACGTGATGATATCATCATGTTACGTTCGACTACTTCCGGTGTTTACTTCCAGCTCGTTTAGGAAGACATGAATGTTTGTTTCGTTGTATTTTATTCACATGAGCGAAATGTTTTTGGAGGGGATTATTCATTCATAACATATAATATTTAAAACCGTCTTTAAGATGAATCCGTGCGACTAAATTTCATTTTTAGTTTTCGACGTTCGCTAAAGCTAGCAAGCTAACTAGCTATAACACATTATCCAGTTTATGGAATAGCGTATTACGGCCTGTCGTTTATTAGTTATAAATTCCTATTTTTTACTATCATTTTATTATTTTTTTTATTATTATTATTTAGTTTTTCTACCCACCCCCAAAAAAATGAATATTTTGCCGAAGAAGAGTTGGCACGTCCGCAATAAGGACAATGTCGCGCGCGTGCGTCGTGACGAAGCGCTCGCGGCCGAGGAGGAGAAAGAAGTTCAGCGGCGCGTGGAGCGCGCGGAGCAAGAGGTAACCATGGCAACCCCATCAGCTACCTTGTATTACGTTAATTATTTGCGTTGACGTGTAAATATTACCATTCAAGTATGCAATCATAAGTAATATTTAATTTGATCACCTAGCAATTTCCCTCTGGGATTAATAAAGTTCTTTGAATCTTGAATTTGATTTACTGACCTTAATCTAGTTTTGTTTATATACAAAAGAAAAATAAGATTTGTAATTTTTCCCTTTTTTCCCCCTAATTTAAATTTTAAAATATTTTTCATCTTATTTTTTATATATTTTTTAATTATTATTATATAGTGTCCTTATACGAGGTGGTATCAAATAGTTTTGAGACTAGCATTGTGACACCAACAGATGGAAGCACAAGTCTGCACTCACAGTCACAGGGAGCACCGACCTTCACAAGTCAGCTGTGCAACTGGCGCTATTCTGACCATGCTCGTTAGCCACGTATGCCATTTCATCATGGACATCAAAGAGCAAACGTGAAATTCGGCGTGAAACTGGGCAAATCTGCCACAGAGACATTTGAGGTGAGTTGTTCGAGGTGGTACGCTCGCTTCCAGACCAGAAGAACGTCACTGGAAGACAACGAGAAGTCAGGAAGACGAGATCAATCCCCGAAAATGTATGTTTGTGCGTGTTGATTGTCTGAGAACAATGAACGACATTGCCGTCGTCGTCGTCGGTGTGTCGTACAGAACAGTCCAGGCGATCCTCACGTGTGATTTGAACATGTGCCGTGTTGCTGCCAAGTTTGTCCCCAGGTTGCTGATCCAGGAGCAGACGGAACATGGCATCGAGGTCTGCCAAGGACTCCGTGAATGACCAAGCAACAGTCTTCACAGTGGAAGAGCCCATCATCTTCGCGACCAAAAAAGGCGAGGCAGGTCTGCAGCTCGACCGAGTGCAGGCACATCGTCTTTTTCCATTGTGTATTGTGCATCATGAATTCGTCCCCAGAAGACAGACCTTCAATAGTGAACTCTACTGCCAGTTTTTAAGGCATCTGACTGAATCGTTGCCGCACAAATCTTGAAACTTTTTGATACCCTCCTCGTATGGGTGTTTAAATACATACATTAAATATGTATATATATTATGACTAATATCTTTGTTATTATTATTATTGTTTTTGTTGTTGTTGTTGCCAGTGATTCTGGTGCTGTATTTTTTATTCGTTCCCTCTCCCTCCGTGTTTCCCCCCGAAGGCTCGGACGGACTATCTCCGTAGGAAATCCCGTGCGGCGCTCGAGCACACAGCGGGACAGAGGGACGAGGGAGAGGCATCCAGAGAAACCGGCGGGATCGAGCATCTCAACCTGTTTCCTCTGGAGGACTCGTCAGAGAAGAAGGGCAACGCCGAGTACCAACGTGAGAAGAAAGAAGAGAAGGTGTGTGTTCAGGACTCGATAAAGCTGTAATGTTTCCCAAACCATCAGAATGATTACAGTGACCAGGAGCACTAATAATTCACTATACAGACGTGTACTGTGTAATTCTACAATGAGCTAGAGTCATAGAAAGGACTGATTTAAATCATAGATAGTGCTGTTATTCAGTGTTACGCACTCCGAATCCAGTAAATGTGGTATTCTCACCCTAGCTGTTGAATCCCTTAAATAGATGTGCATTAGATGAGTCACACTCGCTAACCTATTCTTCCATGCAGCGTAATAATCCATTAAAAATGCAGGATAAAATCTTTCTGTCAGGACAGAGCTGAGATGAATGTGCATGGCATTTCTGTCTAATTAAAAGAGGTGAGTAATTTGTTTAACCGGCAGTAAAATCACCGTACAAAAGGTTTGAAACACACTGCATGGACAACTGTGATCTCTGCACGTGTTCTGCCTGTTAAACAGAGACGTATTTAAACAAAAAATAAATATATTTTGCCTTGGTTCACATCCAACTCACACAAACTTTTGCCTCTTTTGCTTGTCGATCAGGAGAAACAGGAGCGCGCCATCGGTCTGTTGGTGTCTCTTGGCCCCGCCCCTGGTACCGAGGCCACACCCTGGTATCTGAAGGAGAGAGCGCGGGACAAGGAAGAAGGAGAAAAGGAGAAAGAGAGACAAGACAAGGGCAAAAGGAAGGCTATAAGCGAGGAAGAGAGAGAGAAGAAAGACCGGAAGTTAAAGGTACTGTCCATCATGATCTCTAACAGGACTGTATATACTGCGTGCGATGTGCATCAGTAGAATGAATGCGGTGTAAGTGAGAATGTGTGTCTGCTCATGCCTGTGCAGGACCACCTGGACCCTCTGAAGGACATGAAGAAAGCTCTGGCAGTGAAAGACAAGAAGGAGAAAAAGCACAAGAAGAAGGAGAGGAGAGATAAAGGGGGGAGGATGAGTGCAGCGAGGTGAGGAGATTCCTTTCATGCTTTCAGTTCGTTTACACACATGGACGTTTCTTAAGACGGAATGGATGGACACAAATGGACATGTAGTAGTTCAGATAATGTATGTGGGTGATAAACATGTAAGGGCAGAGAAGTGGATTGATGGACAGCTAGACAGATTTGATTGAATAATTGATAGGTGGATGGATGGATGGATGGATGGACAGGTAGGAATAGCAAACAGACAAACAGAATAGCAAACAGAATAGCAGAATAGACCAATGTATAGATAAATGGACAGGTGGGTACAGACACAGATTGACAGACGGGTAAGAAAAGCAAAAGAAAATACTAACTGATGCTAAAAAGCTCCGAGTATAAATAAATCAATGTGCTTTGTTGTTCAGTTCAAAGGAGCAACTGCGTGCGGAGCGGCTGCAGAGGGAAGCCGAGGAGAGGAGACGTGCTCAGGCCCTGCTGGACCAGAGGAACGGAGTGGGTGGGGCCAAGGATGGACAGAAGGAGCCAGCGGAGAGAGACCGACCTTACAATAGCGCTTACTTTCCTGAACTGGCCCGCAAGAGACCGAGAAGAGACAGAGACATAGTACAGGACTTCCTGAATTCGAACCCCTAGACTCTGTTTTATTCGGACTGAAACTCCGCCTCCACCTGAACGTCTCACAGACCTAATGCTCCGCAGCAAAGTGTGACGTGATGATGTCATCAGAAAGCGGCATCCAAACACAGGCAGTCAGAGAGGCCACGGAAACGCCTGGTGTAATTTATCACACACACACACACTGTGTTCATGCCTCTGTATCTTACAAGTGTGTTTATGTGAGTGTGTAAAGATTATTAATTATATATTTTTTCTTGAGTGTACATAAAGTATCGTGAGCCGAAATAAGACCTCAGTGGTTAAGTAAGTTGGAAGCCACAGCATTATCTGGTTTGTGTAGTGTTGTGTTAAGAATGAAAAACTTTTAAGTTAATTGCTGACTTTGATTCTGTTGCTGTAACATTTATTAATATTTGTAAAAGGTTCAACTGTCAAAGTATAAAAGGCATCCATTTTGCTATTCTATCTACACAATATATAATTAAATCATAAGCCCCTTACTGTTGGGATCAAACAATTTACAAATAAACATTTTCTGTTGTTTGATGTTTTATTTTCAGAGGAGAAAATTTATTTCATTAACAAACAAAAAAATCTGCCTACATTATACAATTTGATGTTAAGATTCTCCCTGAAAATTAGATATTAGGTATCAAAAATGCTCTGTTTATTTTATCCAGTTTTCTATCTTTTATACCCATGAGGGTAATAGTTAAATTTTTTGAAGAATAACAAAAGCAAGCCTTTAAAAAATAATGATAACAGGTTCTTTATATTCATGTTTGATACTTTTTTTTTTTTTTTTTACAGATTGCCTGAATGTATTTTCATGAGGTTACATTAATAATATTGGGCAGTGGTAGCTCAGCGGGCTAAGCCACAGGGCGGCGGTTTGAGCCCCGGCTCCACCAGGTTGCAATTGTTGGGCCCTTAAAGCACACCTGGAGCAGACAGGGTTATCATGACTAACCCCAGTTACCCTGGACTATGCAAAGAAAGTATTTCACTGTTCAGTAATGTATATGTGACAAAGGCTTAAGAATAACTTAATAATAAATATATTCTCTAAGATATACATTGAAATTGTATTATATCATAGAATATACACCAATCACAATAAGTTAGGGATATTGTTATTTACATGAGTGCTTTTCCTATTTGCTCTGAATTTGAATTAAATAAGTAAAA
>JAQQZT010000033.1:3120017-3144520 GCA_030068275.1 Clarias platycephalus | reverse complement strand
GAACAGGCAGGATAACCACGCGAGTCATTGTAAGAACTCTCTCACGCCGAGAGCAAGAGTTTACACAATTAAACCCGTGTTCTAGCAACTCACACTCAATCAGGAATTAGACCCAAAATCGTGAGTACTCACATCAGATCCGGCGAAGCGTCGGAAACGGCATGGGCAGACTCAATGAATGAGCGATGTGAAGCGCCATCTTGTCTCCTTTTATGCTTCCTGAATTGCGACCGTACTTCCGGGTCCTAGTGCCGGTCGCGGAGCGAGTACGCATGACGGCAACCAAACTAGCTTCGCAACCTGTTTTCTTCCGACAAAGAATAAAAATTATTGAACGTTCTATCGAACACATTTTTGATTGATATCGATCACGTGTCTATCGTGATACATACCTTTTTACATTTATCGTTTTATCGCCCAGCCCTAGGTGAACGTTTCTTAAAGAGAATCATTACAGGCGACTAGAAACATCCTCAATCGCAGACCCTGGAAAAGTTCAAAGGTCAACCATCAGCTGGAAAATTCATCAATGCTTACAGTTTTCTGGGATTCTCAAGGGCCAGTATTTGAACATTATCAGGAAAAAGGTTCAACAATCAACAGTGCTCGTTACAGTGAGACGCTTATTGAAAAACTGAAGACTAAACTTCAGATTAAATGCTATCCAAAGGCGTCGTGATCTCACATGAAGATGCACATCTGCCCACACTTGTACAGCCAGTGCAGATAATTTTTAACTCGCACTTGTTTATGTTTGAGGTTGCAAAACCTTATTGACTTTGCCCGTTTATAATATATACTTTACAGAATCACAATACAAATCGAATCGGCCCCTAGGTATCACGAGAGCGAATTGATTCCTGTTTATTTAAACTGGTGTTTAATTTTTGATTGTATGTGTTTTTGATTCAGATCCTTTTGACGTCGATTCAGGGAGAGAGTGTATGAACCTCAACAGACCACTCCGGTAAGAACAAACACCTCAATGTACACCTACTGTGTTTATGATTTTACACACAGATTAATAATGCGCTCCATTATACCAACACTATTGTCACTTCCTGTGAATTTGTTTGTTTGTTGTTTTGTCGGCGACTACTATGGTGAGAATACGTTGCTAACTTTCTCAACTCTTTTGTGCACTTAAGAGCGGAAGAGGACGACGACACTGAAAGCGGCGAGGCAGAGACGTCTGGAGAAGAAGAAGAAGAAGAAGAGGAGGAGGAGGAAGAGGAAGGAGAAGCTGCTAAGGATGAGATAAAAGAAATAAAGAATGTAAAAGATGATGGAGGTGAAGAGGACTTGTGAAGAAATACGACCACGTATTCAGTGTGTCCCCAAAAACATCGCTATGTGGAAAAAGCATAGGGGGGAATGTTTTGAGGAACATGATGGCGATGCTGAAGTAGATTGTGTTCTAAATGTTGTTGCTGTTCTGCCTAATAAGTAATAAGAGTTGCTAAATGAACACGACATAGCTACAGTTGTGCATCTAGAAAATAGTCATTAAAGTGTGATGGATCTCTACAGAGTTAAACATGGATGTTTCTCTCACCCACACCAATTCATATTATGATGTTTGGACATGATTTCAGCAATAATGATAATGATGATCATTAATGTCTTTCGCTACACGATCCTGAACCGGGTAACTAATATCCTTTATTCTGACACTTTTCTCATCGCCACTGTACAGTATAATTAGAGACAGGTGTGTTTATACGGTCTGTTATACAATCCCAGAGGAATAAAGCGCTTATTGGTGTTCCTCTTTATAAGAGCTTTTGAGACCTGGAGTGCTGTACTATAATGTCATTAATATTTATTGCTTATTAGTCTTTAAAAAAAAATAAAAAATGTATCTGCTGAAAATGTGTTTGTGGGTAATCATGACCGTCCCATGATTAGTTTCTCATGACATGATATAAAAACTGGTTTATCACTTTTGCTTCCATCCATTTGTTTATTATATGTTTGTTGTTGTGGAACGCCCAAGGAATACGTTAGCTCCTGTTCAGACACGCGTCACAGCAGGTATCACTTTCTACTGGTTTTGTCACACGTCTTGAGATGCCCTCGGACACCATCGCAGAGATTCGGGTGTATAATCATCACACACTCTTTTCCCACATGACCGGTGGCTGGGTGATCGGTGCTCACACTTTAGGCCTTGTTCAGACTGCAGGCACATCTGATTTCTTTCACTAATCTGATCTTTAGGGCTGACTGTCCACACTGTTATTTTTAAGTGATCAGATCAGACTTGGCTCTGTTCAGGCTGGCAGCCAAAAATCTGAGACAGTGTCGACTTGTCTGCATTGGTCGCTGTGGTAACGACACCGGAGGCTTGCATGCAGAGTAATATTTCCTCATATATCGTCCCTCCCGCTTTGTCTTTACTGATGAAGTGCTATCTGACATTTCACTTCATCCTTGGCCCAGGGACTACTGTTCTCTATTTCCATACTGCGGTCAAGCCCGTCACTCTTCCTGATAACATGGTTAATTTAACTGCATGGAAAATTCCAGGGAGCAGCTTTTACATGCTTAGTGGTAATAGCACCAGAAGCAGAATAAGACCCTCCACCACCTCCTAAAGCATCACAATTGAACTTTCTACAAAATTATCATTTTTATTTATCTCTATTTCTTTCATCGCCTCTCTGCTCGTTTTTCAGCTAGTCTTCACCATATATCCATGTCCCATACCACGCGATTATGTGGATTTGTCCGGTTGCAAGTGATGTAAAATGGACAGTTTGAAATCTGGTTCGAGCTGGTAGAACGTCCAGACTGGGACTTATCTTTAGGAATCAAATATTTTTTTCTGAATCTGATTTCCAGTTCCTCTGTCCTGCATCTTTACCTCTGACTGTTACACTCTTTCCAAAAATGTAAAAAAAAAATTTTTTTTTACAGAATGCACGCTTTGATGTAAACCCTGAATCTGGGACTACTATCACTACTCCTGTTATGGAGAATTTAATCAACACCTTACGAAACCAATCAGAATTGATGAGCAGTTAATAGTGCTGTGTAATACACACATGGTAATACACAGTGCTGAGTAATGCACAATTGAACCTCGACCTTACGAATTTTCTCCTTTAAAACTAAAGTTTTGCAAGAAATTTGCCTCAGTATACGAAGCATTTTCAGCATACGAGTGAACGAACCGAGCCGTATCGAATACAGGCCGAGTTGCACGTACGTCTGGGACCTGTTAAACTTGAGCGAAGCAATTTTACATCTTTTTTTGCTTTTTGTGCAAGATTTAGTAAAAACAACACCAATGTTTCCCAACAACAACAGCAAGGACGGTGTCGAGAAGAAAAGGGAGGCGCTTTCAGTTTGGTTTTTAAAGCAGCTGGGACCAAGATGAATCATAAGTTAAGGTTAAGTGAGGTTTAATGTCTATTTACTTCGCATTTTACTTCATTTACTTTATTTAATTGAATTAACATGCCGAGGTTCCGCTGTACTGTATATTCAGTACTGTATCTATATCGTGCCCATCTGTTTTTCATATATCTCCTCTAGAGGGCGCGCGCGAGCTCACCGCGTCCGCACCTCTCCGTGACTGCGGTAACGTTGTTGTGGAATGACGTCACGGCGGTGAAATGCAGGCGCTGCGGCGGCCATGACTGCGGGCTCTGTGATTATTTAATCCGGATTAAATACTGGCGGAAAACGTCCATGGCAAGAGCCACGAGTCAGATGGTGAGTATCGGGGCTGTGTTCCCGGCACTGGCTCGAAGCCGCCGGCTCGCGCGGCACGCACCGCACCCGTTAGGACAGCCTTTCTCCTGCCGGGCCTTCGGTTCAACCGCGGCGGCTAAGGCTAACACAACTTAGCCTCTCTCTGCTCTGGGCTAACCTTGTCGGGTTTGTTATTTTATTCCACAACCGTTTTCCGGTTTGGATCACCTCGATTGGACGCTTTTTTTGCCTGTCCTCCAATCATCATTCAGCTCGTGCTGATGAAATCTTAAGGCAGGAGGCGTGGGTTAGCGAAATACAGGTGGTAAATGAAAAGTGTTCTAAAATACCAGCTTTTTTATTTTAGCATAACAGTAGTTAGCGTTAGCCGTGTTGTTTTAAATTTGTCACTTGAATATTTATATTCACGTGTTATATGTATTATTTATGTCTCATTTAAGACCATTTTACCTGCGTAGTTGTCAAGAATTGTATCTCGTATCCCCAGGGTTATATATTTAGGAACGTCCGGCTAGCTTGGTTGCTAATTGCGGCAGCTAGCTTAATAAGCTCGGCTAATACCTGTTAAATTTCCTAATAAATACGTTGAAATAGTAATGGTGAAAACTTCCAGATCTTATTGTGCCAGGTGTGTGGTTTAACTGAACGTTTATTTCGACATGGGGTTAATTAGCAAATAGAGTTAACGCCTTAACCCGGGCTCTGTGTGCTAGTTAGAGGGGCTAAGCCTAATTGACATGACACACACACACACACACACAGATTAAACTTCGTCATTTCGCTCTTCTCCATTTTCAGAGAAAAGGAACGCGGAGTGTTTGCGGTAGTTAGTTGAGTTGAGTTGGTCAGTCAGTTATTTAGCTGTGGTGGGGTTAGCGGGGCCTCCGGCTAGTCAGTGGACTTTTGACTTGAAGCACAAACACACATCACGGCGTCTCTCTCTCTCCTACTCTCTGCGTGTGTGTGTCACACGGATAATATCGCCGTGATTCAGCGAAACGTCTCGTGTTCGTTTGCCATGCTTAGCTTCGTGCCTTATAGAAAGTGTGTGAGAGAGAGGGGGAAATGAGGACGAGTGTGTGTTCGACCTTCTGAGGAATCGTAAGGAGATGTTTGGGAATCGTGAACGCCCCACCCCACACACACACTGAGGTCCCCAGATGCCCTGAATCAAACTGACAGCGCTGGGCTCCAGTGTGCTGTTAACTTCAGAATGAGGACATTTAACTAACACACCTGTGTGAACAGTTTTCACTCCATTACAGGAAGAAAATGCACCGTGTCAGGGAAAATATTAAACTAAGATGTCATATGATTCTGTCCTTAAGGTGAATATTTTTGGTGTTCAATGACGTTACACTCATCTATCTATCTATCTATCTATCTATCTATCTATCTATCTATCTATCTATCTATCTATACACATAATATGGACAACAGCATTTGGTCAAACCTTTTAATTATTGAATTCAGATGATTCAGTCAGGCCCCTTATACCCAGTGAAGGGCAATATTAATACTTCAGTATACCAAGACGTCTTGGACAATGCTTTGTTTCCAATTTTGTGGTAACAGTTTGTTGAAGGCCCTTTTCTATTCCAACATGACTGAGCCCCAGTGCACAAAGCAAGGGCTATAAAGACATGGTTTGATGAGTTCAGTGTGGAAGAACTCCACTGGCCCTAACACAGAGCCCTGACCACAACACCATCAAGCACCTCTGGGATGAAATGGAACGGAGATTGTGAGCCAGACCTTCTCTTCCAACATCAGTGCCTGACCTCATAAATGCTCTACAGAATGAATGGGAACGAATTCCGACAGAAACACTCCAACATCTTGTGGAGAGCCTCCCGAGAAGAGAGGAAGCTATATAGCGGCAAGGGGGACCGACTCTATACTGAAGTATATGCATTTGGATGCGATGTCATTACACGTTTGGTCGAATACTATTGTCCATATAGGGTGTGTGTGTGTGTGTGTGTGTGTGTGTGTGTGTATATGTTTGCATGTAAGGTTGTAAAATATTGCCGTTCCACTATAATCCTGCAGGTGCAATCTATAATCTATTTACATGGTAGGAGTGAATTATTTGCTAAGTATGTTTGCAATAGTAACAAAATCTGGAAAAAGATAAAAATTGAGGGTATTTATAAAATTGTAATACTTACAGAATCGTAAAACGAATCGAATCAGCTTGTAGTATAGTGATGATATCATTGCAATGTCCTCGGTGATTCCCATCCCTAATATCCAGTGCGTCATTGCATAAAATATGGAGTGTATGTTTGATTTGTATTCAGAACATTGTTTTCCTTCAAATCGGTTTTCTCTACCTTAAAACAAAGGGGGAAAAAAGATGATTTATGTTAGATTTATATTGGAAATATAGCATGAATGTATAAATATAAGTAAAAACATACAGTGAAACCTCAGATTACAAGTAACGCGGTTTGAGAGTGTTCCACAAGACGAGCAAAGATTTTTAATACATTTTGACTTGGAAAATGAACAAGTCTTGGTTTACGAGTACCGAATATCATGTATCACGCATGCGCTTCTTGTTTTGACGGCGAGCGTCACATGATCACAACTGAGCCAACGGTTTTTCTCTCTCTTGTGCTGCGGAATTGTGGGTAATCGTTCCCCTGCTGAGTCTTAGTGCTCGTCCCTTACTGGTATAATCAACATCCGTGCACGCGTGTACTGTTTACTATAACACTGTGACCACGTGTGTGCGCGCTTAAAACATACTGTACTTTATTTTGTGTCTGTATGTGTGTGTGTACAGCGCGCATATAAAGCAAAAGCATGTCTCATTAGAGAGGCTAAAGATCCATTTTCTCGCTCTGCTCAAGGCTCACCCTGCTCTTTGTTTTTATGTGCGCGCTTCATTGGACACCGTGACACACACACACACACACACACACACACTACTTTCGCCTTCACAGACACACACACACACACACTCTTTCTCTCTGCTCTACACAGAAACACTACTCTGTTGTGATTCTTTTCAAGTGTAAAGTGCAGGTTAATTTGTTTTATTTTTACTTTACAGCAGTGATTCCGTTAGTGTGTCGCTCAATCGCGTGTCATTAGAGAGATTTCTTGTTTATTTTTCCGATTCAACAGTGTTTCCGTTGTGTGCGCGTGTGTGTGAAAAGAGTGGAGGAAGGGTAACTGTGTAAGACGAGAAGGGTAGAGGGGAGCTTACTTTAGATTCACACACACACACACACACACACACACACAGTGCCTGCATGCACAAACGTTAACACTTATCTGTCGGGATTTATTTTTACTTTTTTTTTTAAAAGTAAAGTGCAGGTTAATTTGTTTTATATTTTGTATTAATTATTTTTATGTATTTATTTTTGGGGCTGTGGAACGAATAATTTGAGTTTCCATTATTTCTTATGGAGAAATTCAATTTGGTTTACGAGTGTTTTGAAATGCGAGCCCACTTCGTAATCCAAGGTTCCACTGTATGCCTAACAACAGCCTGTCGTGCTTTGCAATCATGATTTCTTGTGATATCCTTTTCTTTGTGTTTTTTTTAACTAACCCTCTCAAGATGTATCTATGTACAGCATCATCTATCTGTGTATTTATCTATCATTTTACACTATGGTTACAAACTATTTGGATGCTTTTCATGCTTTTGATGTATGAGTGTGCGAGAGAGAAATTACCATTCTGAAGTTTTTATTTTAACCCCCATGCACCCTTGCCTTCTCTCTTTCACAGATGGTTCGGTCCACACAGTCGAGCCCGTCGAGGTACTCATTTAAGAAAAGGAAAAAAAAAAAGCCCCTCCCCCTTTTTACTTCCCCTTTCTCACTTAAACTGAGTGAATCTTTGGTTTTGTCCCAAACTCTAGTGTTTAATATCATTTAGTGCGCACACTAGAACTGGAACATTAGGCATATAAAGAAACAGGTAGAGATTAAGTCACTGGCAGTGCTTTCCCACAATGCACCATGATTGACATGTTATGTCACAAAACGTAACATGTATAATAACGTAGTGAAATAATACACTAATTCACAGTTTTAGCATCTTAGGCCGAATGACCTTGCATGAGACGCCAGCGTTTGGGACACAGCCGTCCGCTCTCCTCCCAGACACAGGCCCGGTACCGACCCCGCCCCTCTCAGTGACCACCACACGGACTGTCTGTCTCGTATGATGTCTTTCTTTTCCGGCTCCTCGACTTCCCCAAACTCTAACCTGCGATTTCTCCTCCTAACCTCTGACTCCGTTCTGATCTCCTCCTCTTCTCCTTCCTTTTCTCACCAGCTCGCCAATGAGCTCACTTCATTGGGCATTTCCTGTCTTCTTGTTCTGAATGTTCATGCTAAGAGCTAACCTTAACTCTCCTCTCCCTTCTCAGTGACTTGTCCCCCTAAAAAAAGGAATTCATGCAACCTCTCTCTCTCTCTCTCTCTCTCTCTCTGATCTTTTCTTTCTTTTCATGAGCCGCATTGTCTCTCGACAGTATTAGGATGGATGTGTGTAGTTAACTGCCATATCTGACTTATCGATCTCTTCTTTCCTCTTCTTCCCTTCTCTCCTTCATGACCCTTTCCTTTATGACATCCTAATTTTTCCTTATCTTTCTTTCATTTTGAATACAACATCTCTCTCTCTCTCTCTCCTCTTGCTACTGCCTTATTTTCCTCGTCCTTCTCGCCTTTTTTGTTATTTCTTTCTCATTTGCATTGCTTTTTTTGTTTGTTTTGCTCTTTCTTTCTACCTTGCTGTCTGTCTGTCGTCCCTGTTCCAGTGTCTTTCTCTCGGGACGTGTCTCTCTCCCCTCCAGCCTACGTGGTCATCCTGCTCTCGTGTTCGGGGTTGGTCTCCTTCATCCTGCTGCTCCTCACCTGTCTGTGCTGTAAGAGAGGCAGCGTCGGCTTCAACGTGAGTCTCGCCTGCAGCTTTTACCTTTTATACTCTCACGTTTTATTGTACAGCCTGTCTTATGTTGTCTGTCTTTCTCTTTCCTTTCTCTCTCTGCCTCACTTTATCACTACCTGTCTTTTGCTTTTTCACACTCTGTCTCACTTATCACTCTCCTCTCGTTCAATCTTTCTCATTCTCTCTCTCTCTCCGTTCACCCCCTGTCTCACTCACACCTGTCTCTCATTGTCCTACTTTACCTGTTCCTCTTCCTATCTGTCTCACTCCCTGCATTGTTCTCTCTCTCTCTCTCTCTTTCTGTATCAAACTCCTTCACTCCCTCTCTCTATACATCTCTTTTTTTCCCTCTCTCTGTCTCGATGTCACTATCTCTCATTGTCTTCCACTACACTACGCTACACTTTACACTTTTCCTGCTGTCTCATCGATTCTTCCACTCACTCTCTATCTATATTCCATCACTCCGTCCTGCTCTCTCCCTCTCTCTCTCTCCCTGTGTGTCTCTGTCTCTCTAAGGAGTTTGATAATGCTGATGGTGAAGAATGTTCCAGTCCTGTTCCTGAGGACAGTGTGTCCTCGTGTGTGTCTCTGCCCGAGGTTTACACACTTCCTCTGCGAGACAGAGCATGCTCAACGCTGCCTAATGGCACAGGTGAACACACACTCACACACGCATACACGCACAACACATATGATAATCATTATACAGTGCATAAATAATATCAGCTGTAAAACCTAACACAGAGATTTATTCACACAGGCTCGAGTACGCAGTGTTTTCGCAGACACACTCTCAACTACCTGCAGGAGATCGGAAATGGCTGGTTTGGAAAGGTACGCACTGTATTCATTATATTTTAATGAAATAAACCATAGAATAAACATAGAAATAAAAATGTGATCACTTGGACATTAATATACCCGCCTTCGCCCCCCCCCCCCCCCCTCTCTCTCTCTCTCTCTCTCCTCACCCCCCCTGCACTTCTTCAGGTGATCCTGGCGGAGGTGCTGTGTGACTGCAGCCCCTCTCAGGTGGTGGTTAAAGAGCTGAAGGTCAGTGCCAGTCCTCTGGAGCAGCGCAAGTTCCTGGCCGAAGCCGAGCCGTACAGGTGAGAACGTCTGCACCCTGTAGGATCCTGAAGAGAAAAGCAAAAAGACACGACTAGGAAACCTGTGTCAGGAGGATTTATAAACAAACCAATCAGAATGCGGTGTCATGCATGAAAAGCTTTGACCACATAAGGACGTGATGATGATGATGATGATGATGATGACAGGGGAATTCACAGCCAGTCATTCAGTCGTTTTAGAAACCGAAATCAAGTTAATTAGCATGATCAGATGGGTAAAATCCCATTGGCAACAATTTCTCATGCGGCAGGAAGCGCCTCAGGTCTCGTCCCAACTGCAGGATGTTGCAGCGCTTTGATGCATCAGCAGAATAAAATATAAAAAGCTAAATATAATACTAACAGCAGTAGCAGTAGGACACTTTGCCCAGCCTTTAATTGCATGACTAACTGCCTACTTTACCACGTTTGATTTAATCCTGTGCAAAACTGTAATAGATTTGAGGGGGGAAAAAATCACATCACGGTTATTTTGACACGTATTGTGATTGTGACTTTGATATGTAAGTATTAAATGTACCCTTTATACAAGATATTTATCTTGGTCAGGCATCACTAAATGGCGGAACCGGGTCAGACAGACCGAGTGAAAGTTCTATCCGGACCCTGATTCTTTTTCTGATAAAAGGCGTTTTCTACAAATTCGTCCTGCTGGAAGTTTAAAAGCATTTAGTCTCGTATGTAATCATATGACACTAATAAAAAGCGTTAGTCCTTTCACGTAAATTTATAGCCCACCAGTGTGCAAATGAAGATTCATTAAAGATTGATTACAAGGAAATATACAAGGCCATCCAAGATTGACAATAAATATTATTGAAATGCTATAAAAAATATTAAAATTGCTTATTTTTTATAGACTTATAATGACTGCATTATAACACAAACATGAAATTCGGACCTCAGTTCGATTAAAATTTTATTGACTGGACCTTCTTAAATTTTAATTCCGGACCCCTGATCTAAGCTAACACCAAATAATTTGGCAAATAATCTCGTTAAAAGGATGTTTGCCAGTATTTATACATCAACTTAAAATTGTTAATAATAATAATAATAATAATAATAATAATAATAATGAATAATTAAATTGTTTGACAAACTGTACATAAATTCATAAAACCCCATAAATGCGTATATTCTCTGTAGTGAATTAAAGTCTTTTGTGATTAAATAATTCACGGATCAATACAGTGATTTCCATTTTTATGAGATTAATTGTGCAGCACTAATAACCCATTGTGCCTAAGAAGAATTAGTATAATACAGTTAAAGACTCCTAAATCCTAAAGCGCATCATGATGAGTTATAAACATGCTAAACTGAAACAAGAACCGAAACTGCTGCTCTCTCTCTCTTTCTCGTTCTCTCTTTGGTGTCAATAAAAGCACCACTCGATTGTCTCTGGACGCTTTTGCATGCAGAAGAGGGTGGATAGCACTTTCACACCGTGTGTGTTACTCTACTCTGTATTCGTAGCGCTCATGTTAGGCGCAGGAAAAGTATTAACACACAAACCACCGTATTTAACAGTATATATACAGTATATCATGTGCATAATCTCATACAAATCTTCCTCGCTTGCTTTTGATGAACGCCATTCCCTTGTGTTTCTGTTCATTTTAATCTAATGCTTATTCGATAGCTCTCGCGAGAGCAGCGGGGGCGTGGTCATGTATCGTGATCCTCAGAACTGCTTATTTTAACACAGCACCGTATCAGATGTCAGTTGTTACGCGATTACGCTCGGAAAATGTCTACAGCGCGGTGCGACTGTGTGAGATAAATCAAGCGCATTATTGTTATAAATGGGTTATTGAGCACTCAGCAGATCTGACCTATATACGGCACTGTACACATAACCCCCCGCCCCCCCTCCCTCCCTCTCTCTCTCTCTCTCTCTCTCTGTTCATTTTTGCTTTGTTGACATGCATCGCCGCGAGCTTAACTATCACTTACATAATCGCTTATATATACAGGATGAATGTATGATTTTGAATGTGTCTGTTCCCAGAATGAAAGGAAAACAGGTTTAAAACAACACACACATAAACTGCATATATAATAATACTATAAAATTAATTATGATAAACAATTACAATAATTAAGTGATCTAATTTATGCATGATAATTCAGTTTAATTAGTCATTTGCTTCTCTGTGTATATGGCATTCGTTTTCTCCTAGACTTTGAGTGTGTCTTTCCCAGTTTCAGTGACAACTCTCTCTCTCTCTCTCTCTCTCTCTCTCCTCAGGAGTCTCCACCACCCCAATATCCTACAGTGTTTGGGTCAGTGCAGTGAGAATATCCCTTATCTCCTGGTTATGGAGTTCTGCCAGCTGGTGAGAATCAAGATCGTTCTATCTATCTGTCTGTCTATCTGTCTGTCTATCTGTCTGTCTGTCCAATCTTATTATCTGAAACATAACAAAAAAAATGTCTGACTTCATATTAAATAAAATTAAATGATGTAGATTGAACGAAAGAAAATTTTTTATGCAAGTGGACAAGAACACGATTGACAAAATGGTTGACAAAACCTCATTTCCGCTCTCGTGTTATATGAAATAAAGAAGTGTCAAGACTTTTATAGACAATTATATCATTTAACTTGCTTAATGAAGAGCTTTTTCTACTCCAGAGGTCTTGAGTTTTTAATATTAATATTAACATGAATATCTTGGACACGAATAAGTGTTTTCTTTTCTTTTCTTTTGTTTTTAATACCATTGCGTCCAGGGCGACCTCAAGCGGTATTTGAGAGCTCAGAGGAAGTCGGACGGCATGACCCCTGACCTTTTGAACCGTGACCTTTTGACATTGCAGCGGATGGCGTATGAGATCACGTCAGGTCTTTTACACCTTCATGAGAACAACTACATCCACAGGTGAGCAGAAAGCGAAGCCCAAATGTGTCCGAAGACCCTCGGTGTCCTGGTCGGACATGTCTGACTGTTGCTGGATGGTCAGAATAACTCAGGGTAGCTTTTTTAAGGGACAGGGTTTAGAATCTATGGCTAATGAACTCCTGCTTTATCTACAGCGATCTGGCACTTAGGAACTGCCTGCTAACCTCAGACCTGACAGTCCGGATTGGAGACTACGGCCTCTCGCACAACCACTATAAGGTACTACTACAGAATTACCTTTTTTCAGGTAACACTTCATTACTTCATTCTGAAGCTATCTTGTGTCTGAATGTAGCAGGAAAGACTAAACCTTTTTTTTAGGGTTATTGATCGCAGAACACGATTCCGTAGCAGCGGTCACAATGCCAAGAGCTCGCTCCAGCCTCAAACCAGAATAGATACTACGTAGTGCGACCAACAATATAAATAATTTGTGTGAAAATATGGAACGAAGCTATGGTTATTATTGAGAAACCAAATTTTAATGTGTGTCTATGAGGCAGGATGGACCAGCTTGGCACTTGGTCAAACATGGCTTCCAGAACACTGCACAGTTAGTGAAGGGCTTGGAAAAAGAGCAGGAAAACAGTTTAGATCAGGAAAGAAGAATGATTCTGTTTTTTTTCCCCGATTCAAACAGGAGGACTATTATTTAACTCCCGATAAGCTGTGGATTCCCCTGCGCTGGATCGCTCCAGAGCTTCTGGAGGAGTTCAGAGGAGAATTAGTGGTTACAGACCAGACCAAGACCAGCAACGTTTGGTATATGTACCATTATTTGTACTGCGCTAAGACCAATGATGAACAGAAATTATTTGTTGGTGAACGACGGCTTTAGGACTGATAGTGTTTCAGGCTCAGCAGCTTTGCAAGGTGTTAATATGCTGTTTCCACTTAATGCCCCATTAATTAGACACAACTACCTTGTAAATTCTTCCTCTTGGTGTACAAATAAGAGACCGTAGCTCATCTGTATTTTTTTAGCCTTTCAGAGGGTCAAGTGCCTTCCTTTTGGAATTAGCGACGAGTTCACGAATTCATACCACCTATAGATATTTTTTATTAGAATAAATCAATCACAAGACACTTTAAATATGTTTAAGTATACGAGGATGTTGATCTCATGTTCTACGTAAATATTCAGTGGCGACCAGCATATATAAATGCTGCTTGTGTGTTACTGATGCGACAGGTCCTTAGGCGTGGTGATTTGGGAGCTGTTTGAATTCGGCGCGCAACCACATCGCCATTTAAGTGATGAAGAAGTTCTCACTTTTGTCATTAAGGAGAGACAGATTACGCTGGCTCAACCGCGTCTCAAACTCTCCCACGCCGACTACTGGTCAGTTTCACTTTCTCCTTCTTCTGCTATATTCACAATTAAGAACTGGTCTTACATGTTGGGTTGAATACCTTGTACTTAATAGTGAAGCAGGGGAAACCGGTCACAATTTATAACCGATTGTCTGTTTTTAGGTACGAGGTCATGCAGTCATGCTGGCTTCCACCTCCCCAGCGTCCAACAGTCAACGAAATCTTCATCCTCCTTTCCTCTCTGCTGGCCGCAGAACAAGGGACTAGCAGGAGGAGGAGCGTGGCAGAGGATGAGGACGAAGACGAGTATGAGGAAGCACACGGCAGACGGAGGCGAGGAGAAAGCGAAGAGTCTTTCGAAAGACGATGGGACTCGCTTCGCCCCAGTGCATTCCAGTCAGGTGCAGGTGAACGACAGAAAGAGAGAGGGTACAGCAGAGAGGACGGTAACTCCTTCCCTCTTTTGGACCCCGTGAATTCGATCCCTCCTTCGTCACACGAGCTTGACGACATCCTGACAGTCACTGAGACTAGCAAAGGATTGAATTTTGAATATTTTTGGGAAAAAGCACATGGTAGGAGGGGTTATAAACCACTTCCTCCTCCTCAGCCAATACCAACGCCCAACTCCGGTCATCGTCAGTCTTTGGACACGCCCACAGTCGTGCCTGTGATTAGTGCACGTAGCCCTTCATTAGCCAGCGAGTACTACATCCGTTTGGAGGAACACACCCCACAGGACAAATCCAGTACTCTTAAAGGGAGGTCATTCTTGTCCCAAAAAGACTCGTCTAGTCCTGGTGACTTGGAGTTGGTAGAGATTTCTAGTGGGACGCTGGGTAAGGGAAAGACTACTTACCAGAATAATGTCGGACAAGGTGCCTCTCAGACACTCCAGACTGTGAGATCCAGTGAAATCCAAGTCCTGGTGCCAAACACAGGTCTGGTAGAGCTCAGTAAAGAAGGTTCTAACAGAGTGACCGATTACGCGGTAGTAGACATCGGAGACGTCAAAAGAGACCCAAACCTGCGACGCTCTGGATCTGTAACTTCCCAAGTACCAATCCTTCCACCAAAACCTCGCTCAATGTCGATGTCTTCAGGCAGCAATCTACTCTCTCGGCCTCTCCCAGTCCCACCACCTATGTATGCCCGCTCATATGGCCTCGGTCACTACCACCCTGCGCCCTCTTATCCCATTAGCAAATCAGAGACTTCAGATTCCTTGTTTATGAGCAGCTGCTCATCCTCAAAAGCCAACTTCGATCACCTGGGATTCAACAGGACACACCAGAGGCTGCCCCCATCTCCGTCACATTCTCCATCCATCCCTCCATCCTCCATGTTTCCTCCACCTCAGAGTTGTCCTCCACCCCTTCCTCCTCACTACAGACCCCAAAAGGATCCCTTCCACAATTACGAAGGCGAAGCATTCCCCAGACATAACAATCCTGGGGTACACTTAGAAAGAGACCTGTTAAGCTGTGACTATTCCGAGAAGCAGACTGCTGGCAGGGGTACGTGTTCCCAGTCATTGCACAACACGAAGAACGAGTCCCCGGGTGGCAGAGAATCACCCTATTCGAATATGTTTCACTCAGAGTCGATTCCGGAAATTGAAAGAAAGTCTTCCTCCAGCACAACATACTCGGAAGATGACTATAATTCCCCGTTTGTATCTCCAAGTAGACTCAGCAGTGGCACTATCATCGAGCACATCAGCTTGGTCGATGACCCGGATCCCGCTACTGCAGAGCTGTTCTCCAGAGGCATGAAACGAACCCAGTCACGTCTTGACACAATTCTTCCAGCTCTCTGGAAGGAGGAGGATGCAGAGATGCATCGTGAGCGAGTTGCAGCAGCTAGGAAGTCACCAATACACCTGTTCTTGACGGAAATCTCCAACGAGCCATTAGACTCCAGTGTCGGGGAAACCCCATGGGGCAGGGATAATGAAAAGGATAGTGAATTTAAAGGGATGCGACGCTCTCAGTCCCTCGTCAGCGAACTCAACTCAGCATGGGATTCCAGTGCAACTGCAGGAGATGGTGGTATTAAAAAGAAGGATTTGTTCCTCACTGAGATTGACAGTGCAATGTCAGATTGTGAAGATGTATATGATGGTGATGGGGGCGTCCCAGTGTCCCGCTTTGGGACCACGCCATTCCCCTATGCGCGCCCTGAAGATTTGTCTACATATGCAGAAGCAGACGATGTTTTTACACAAGAAATGGAGAGTTCTCAATCTCTACTGTCTGAGGTAAACCCTGGAAACATGGGGTCAGAGAAGAAAGACATGACCAGAGACGAGTTTCTAAAAGAGATCCAATCAGCTGAGACGTTTCTCACTGAGATAATAACAAGACAAAACAAACAGGAAGAAAGTCAATCACCTGAGGCAATATCACCTGTGTATGAGTCCATATGCATTGACCCAACATCAACACCAGATCTAAAATTTGAAACATTAGCTACGCCTTTGAGCGATACGAAAGAGGCAATTTACGCCCAAGTTACCAAAAGAGCTAAAAGAAATGAAATAAAAGTTGCACTCCGTCCAGAAATGCCTGTTTTGCAAATAGCATCAGAATTACAAAACCTCAAAAAAGAGCCAAATTTATCTACTTATGCTCACACAGATAAAGACGAAACTGATTTGAAACCCAGAAGCCCTGCTGATTTCGTTCCTTCAGACGTCCTGCCCAAAACAGGGCTTTTAATGGACCAGATATCCCCAGTGCGAACCGAAAGAACAGATGTCGACATAATTGAGGGTGAAAAGGAAGAACCGCTCTATAATGTTAGCTCAGAACTATTGAAACAGTCTGGAGTTCAGTGTGTGTCAAAGGATATCGTAGATAAAGATGTAAAAGAGCGCGCTGAGATCGCTGGTAACAAGATTGTGGAGGAAATCCATGTACACGATCCACTGGTGTTCAGAACAGAATCATTCGAAAGTTCAGATCAATTCTTTGATGTAAAAGCATCTCTGTATGGAGATATTCCTGATCGTGGTCGTTTATCAGATACCACTGCCTCCACAACTGAACAAGTATGTGGCCAAGTTATTCAAAGTTGTACACGTCAAGACTCTCCTCAAATCTCCCCAACAGAGACATTGTTTACCTCTGATGAACTCGCTACAGATTTGTTTATGAGCACCAAACACAGTGGTAAAGAATTCGACGGCCTAAAAGAGGGCATGAGTACAGCTGACTCTATGCTGTCTCTTGGTGAAGCAAGCTGCGAGGTGTTACCTCTGTCGTTTCCAAGGGAACCAAATTCGGAACAATCCCTGTCTACTATGACACCTACAGACTCAACAATGTCACCTCTTACCTCTAGCTCTATGGACTGCCTCACACCCGGAGACCCATGGGCTAGTGGCGGAGGCACTGGCTGGAGGATCTTGGGTACCGAAACCCCCTATCGAGATTCAGCCTATTTTTCAGACAATGACTGGGATGGTGGGGAAGGTTTGCCCAGAAGAGGTTCCGACGGATTGGGATCTTCCCGTCCAAGCAGTGGTCGACCTGGTGAGAGAGGTGCACTGATGGGAATTGAAGAAAAAACAGAGGTGGAGGATGATGTTCAGGATGGCAAAGCAGCTAAAATATCACTCAATGCTGTCCTGGATTCTGTGAAAAACATTACCGAAATGAGTCGTAAACATGGTAGAGATGGTACCTTGCTTTCAGACTTGGAGAATTCTGAGGTATCCAAAACTGAAAACAGTTATATTGATGAGTTGCTTTGTGCAATTCAGGATTCGCCGCTAAACGTTTTCCCAGGAACTGATGCCTCCAGGTTTCCCTTTCAAATATCTCCCGTTACTGATTTAAGTGAAGAGAAGTACCATCACAATGTGGAAACACTCACCAAAACAATAGTACAACCTTTAGAAAATATTCACAAGACAAGCATTGTGGAGGAAATTCTTGAAACTTATTCAGAAAAAAATGAATATGAATTGACATACACATCAAAAGCTGAAGAAATTCAGAAGGAAGCCCTTAGGTCAGGAAAGCAGACACTGGATAAACAAGACAGTGATGCCAATGAATTGGGCTTGAGAAACTTTACTTTTACAGAAGAAATGGAGGAGCAGTCAAAGGCAAAGTCTGAAGCTGAAAACCTGTTAACTGAAGCTGAGCTTTGCTTCACCACAAAAAAATCTTCGAACATCGAACAGGAGCAGGAAGACCTGAGAGACGTTTCTCCAAAGGAATGTTTTGATGAATTTGAGGAGGATGTCTCTAAGGAACTAACTGTGAAAGCAAAGGAATTACGGATGATGCTTGAAGAACCTGGTTCCTCAAACAGATTGTTGAAAGATTCAGTTATTTGTCATCCACTTCAGCAAGATGATCATCAAATCTGGACAACGGAAAATGACCAGTGGGCTTCACCTGAAAAGAGCACATGGGTGTCCAGTGAAAATGACAAGAAAGGACCTGAGGAAAATGACCTCTGTGAATCTATTAAAAATGACCAGTGGGAATCAGCTGAAAATGACCTGTGGTCGTCAACTGAAAACGACCAGTGGGCATTGCCTGAAAACAACCAATCGGCATCAGACAAGAGATCTGAAAAAGAACTTGCGTCAGAATTCTTTCCAGGTTTAGGACAAAACAAGTGCACAGAGAACGAGATTTTTGGGACGAGCCATGAGTTTTGGGAAATGGAAAACGATGAATTAGCAAAAAGTGAACCTCATCCGATCGTTATGGAGACATGTGAAAGCACCTGCGCTGATGAAAAGCCACAGCCTAGCAAAAATCAACCAACGTTGTCCAATTGGGTCCCAGAAGATCTTGAATCTCAACAGAAGATGGGCATCCACCAGGAAGAAAACAGTGAGACTCTTTATGTGGAGGACAGGGATTCGGGTCAGGATGAGAACCTTAAAGTGGAAGTGGATAATTTGGAGAACCCAGAGCAAGAGCTGGTCAATCATTGTAATGGTGTTGGAAGGAGAAGCTCCAGTGATTGCCAGGCGTCCATCCAAAATGAGGCAGAAGATGAATTTCCAGGAGGTGAAGGAAAGCAGATCTTTGGCGGACTACCTGACGTTCTTGATTTAAAGAAAGAGGCTGGAGAAAGCGAACACCATTTTGCTGAATCAGGAGGGTGTGAAGGCATAAAGATTCAGACTGAGTCTTATACCAATCACAACAATAACTGGGTCATTGCACCATCTGAAACTGATGAGATCCAGGCCATTAAACCCCACTTAACTTCAGTACATCAAGACATATATTTTGGTCAGATTGTTGAAAATAATCACTGCCAAACATCAAGCAGAGAAACAGGTGGGGATTTATTTCTTGAAAATGACAGATCAGATTCTCCATCTTGTCCCAATCTCACCGTTAATGCCGAAACCGAATCTTGCACGATCCACAGCAGCGACGTCCAGTGCTGCTCTCCTGCCTTAATGTCTATGGATATATCGAACTGTGATGCTTCCCAGCATGCAGAAGTGACCGACTGCCAAAGCCCAAACAATTTCCCAAACATGGTACACCACATAGAGATCAAGTCTGGTTCGGCTGAACAACCCTGGGTGGACGTCACAGACCATGAAAGTCTATTGGTCTTCTCTAACGACTCAGATCCTTTTAACAGATCCACACCTGAATGCTCAACCAGTACCCACAGCAAAGGCATTACTGCGAATTTGGGGCAAAAACCGTCACTGATCTCTGAAGATCCATCCCACCTGTTATCCGATTGCATAAACGAGGATGACCTGAGGAATACCAAGTCTCACTCTGTGATCTCTCAGAGCTCCTTGAACTCCATCCCGGAATTGCTCATCTCAGAGTGGAAGGATTTGGACGAGGAACCTTTGGAGGATTTCGAAAAGCTGGAGAAGTTGTGCTGCATTTCTGGAGATGAAGATATCCTGGGAGACCTCTTGCTAGGAAATTTGGAACTACTAGAATCCTTGAAGAAGAATCATCAGGCTTTGCCTAGCACCAAGGATGACCATGAGAACACAAGAGTTGAGCTGAGCGAGGAGGTTCAGGGAATCCCGCACATTTCCGTGGATGAACTGGAAGAAAATGAGCTTTTACTGGAAAAGAAGGATGGCATGAACTTCTCACCAGGACTCTCACCATGTCAGTTGAGCGAAGGTGCCAAAGGTCAGAGGTTGGTTTCGCAAATGCCAGCTAAAAATGGGCTAATGATGCAGGTAAAGCATGTCTTGCAAACAGAGTTTGATTATATATTTTTTTTCGTTTTTCAAAAATGTATGCAGTGCAAGCATACCCAAGACATATTGATGATTGATTTCTTTCTATTTCTTGCAATCTTCCACTGTTTTAAGGTTTGTGAAGAAAAACTGCAGTACTCCCTGAGTGAGAATGTTCAAACCAATGTGCTTTGGGGATCCACCGTGACTGAAAGTGTTGTTCTGCATCCATGGGCAGAAACCAGCGTCAGCACTGCCAGTGATGCTGCCAATGGACAGATGTCAAGAGGAACTGAGAGGTTTGTCATGTTTTGGATTAAAAGTGCCAATGTTTATGTCCTACCATAGAAATACAACTTCTCATTGCAGGTTTCTGTTAAAACCTGTGACGTGGCTCAGTTTTTTCCTGAACGTATTTCCATGGTTTGATTTGATCTCCGCAGTAAAGATGACGCGGTCCCATCTATCCCAGTTTTGCCCCAAATTAAAGATGCTGAACAGGAAATGGGGACAACGAAAATGACGGCGAAGGCTGAAGTCACACCCGATCCACCTGCCGCTAACCAAGCTATGAAAGGTATATTTATTACTTATTAGCTAATGTAGGCAAAGTGAAATGGTCACCTAAGACATCTCACCCAAAAACTCCTCGGACGTAGCTACGACATGATCTCTAGTTTCTAAATCTCAAAACTTCAGCTTGTAGCTGAACACTGGGATGCAGAGCGACATCTTGGGCTGTAAAGAATTAAATACTTTGGGTCATGCTGTTATAAGGAAATAATCAACAGTATGACTCAAACACGAAGTTATCAACTTCGAATAGTAATTTCTCATAAACCAACTCTAGTATAGTCTTATTTATTAAATAAAGGTATGTCATGCTTTCGATCAATTTATAGTTAGATTTAATGGGTTGCTTTCAGCTTGTGAAACGTTCAGTTTAAGCATATGAGGTTGCCAGATTAAGGAGGAATAAACAGGTATTGAAACTGACCCCTGAATCAAGAGATGGTGTTACGGACTATACCGGTCCTCACTCCAGTTCTGTCCATTATTTCAAACTGGTATTCCACTTCAGCACTTGCGTCTATTTTACACTCACACATCTTCTCTTTTTTTTCATCACACCATAACCATTATCATCATCGTCATCATCATCCTCTTTTCCAGCTAAACTGGCCCGCCTCTCCCTCTCTCTCCCCCCACTGCCTCTCTCGCTTCCCCTTTCTCCTGGTTCCAAAGGATTCTGGGAAGCAGGGGAAAACAGACTCAGCCGGAGAAGGGCCTTCTCAACAGGAAGCGACCCTGAGGAGGACGAGGAAGACGAAGAGCACGAGGACGATTCCTCTAGGAAGGTCATCGTCGTCACGGAGACAGACGTTCACAAGCGTGTGGGGCTGCGGAGCTTGCTGAAATCGCCGAAGGAACCCGTCGACAAAGAGAACCGCGACCACGGGAGGAACGTCTCCTTTTTTGATGATGTCACTGTCTATCTGTTTGATCAGGTAATCCGATGAAAGAACACCTAAATGACTGGCATCGTGCGAGGACCTGGATTGGTCAGTAAATCATTATTACAATGTTTTTATTTTGCAGGAAACGCCAACCAATGAGCTGAGTTCCGGCTCCACCCCTACGAGTCCATCTCCTCTTGGAAAGCCCGCCCACTCTGATGGACACGGTTAGTATATTAGTAAATTGAAAAGTGTGTAATCATGATTGCATTTCACCACAGCACATCCACAACACACTGATGAAAGCGGACGAAGAAAAAAAACGAAAGGTTTGCTTTTCATAAAATTACTAATGACATCCTACATGAAAAAGGGGGACGTTGGTACGATTTTTAGAGCATCGGTTTTAGAGCACCATTCTTACTTCCTTGGTTGTTTAATGTACGTTTAATGATCTGGAAATATCTTTAAAATGATTTCGTTTTTGTTTTTTCCAGGAGGACCAAGCGGACACAAAGCCAGCAAGAACAAAGAGCACGCAAAGTCCAAATCAGCACCGAGCTCATCAGTGTCATCAGCATCGTCGCGCTTCACCGTCAGCCCCGCTGATGACCCTCATTTAGTCTGACACGCTTCGATGCGCATGTGCGCACACACACACACACGCACACCCTAAGGAAATATGTAGCGCTCTTGAGTGACGCTCGTCACCCAGAGGTTATTTTTTTAAACTCAGACTCCTGGTTTTTTTTGAGGCTGGAGGAAAAAAGAAAAAAGAAAAAAACTCAATAAAAATATTTCAGGAAAACTGAAACGGAGTTCACGGCTATGCAATAGGAGTCTCGTTACGGTTGTACCAGCTTAACTGCTCTATTTTCATGGCTTCTTAAAGTACATTTGTATTCTGTATTCAGAAGGGGAAGCACTTTCTTCGACCAGTACCTGTCTGTCTGTGAGCTTCAGTAGAAATGTTAGGCGTGTGCTGAGGTCATAGGTTACGATATCATCGCGGTGTTGAGAGGTAAGGTTCGACGGAGATAACAGTTGAAGTCACACAGATGCGAATAACAGCATTCAGCATTAAACATCACGATACGTATCGCAGCCCTGATTATCGGCACACGCCTAACAGTAAGTGTAAACCTGTTCTCGTTGCAGTCGAGGCGAACTCGAAGCCTCTGTATCTACCAGTGCAGTGCTCTTTTAGTCTTTGTACAAATGAATAGTGACATTACAACGGTGTACAAACTCATTTTAGGATTTATTTCACTTTTATTCTTAGATTGCACGCAAGAAGAAAAAAAAATACTGCTACCAACTGTCTAATTTCTGTTTTATACAATGTCTTTAATTGTGAATTGCTATTTATTTATTTGTTTGTTTGTTTGTTTAGTTAGCATTTATCTCCCCACCCAAAGAAAAAGAAAAAAACAAAAAAAAAATTGCACACTTACTTTGTTTCAGATGTTATGCATTATTTTAATCAGGTGCTACCTGCATCAAAAGCCAGATTTATTCCGCCCCCATGAGCTTTGCAATATTTTTTAAAGAATTATTTAGCTACTTACTTACCTAGATGTTAGTCTGTACTGATTTGTCACTTTAGCGTGTCTATTCGTAAATGTTAATTTGAAGCGTGTTTGGCACATTACACCATTTACGTTTGAAAGCAAAGAAATCGGAAACACACACACATACACACAAAACCATTAGTTAGGTTCATATTTAATTTGATAAATCAGCGTCAGAGGTAAAACCAGCTCATTTGTAAAAGTGGATTTCAGCAACCTGTTTCATTGCGAGGTTTCTTAAGGATTATTCTGGGGATGAAAAAAACAAAAAGGAAACTGTGAAACATTTAACGAACTGTTTGATGAAAATAAATTGTATTGGCTTATTAAAAAAAAATCCTGCTATCATTTGAAGTTTTTTTTTTTTTTTTTTGTAAATAACAGAAGCTTGTGATTAATGTTGTATTCCAAAATCCTTAGACGTGTAACTGCGTAGAACAGGAGAATGTCTTCAAAGAAAAACTTTCTACATTTCAAAAAATTATATTCTATAAAAAGCAGTAAACAGTTATCTATCTATCTATCTATCTATCTATCTATCTCCTCGCTACTAAATATTCCACAGTCAACTGTTAGTGGTATTATAACAAAGTGGAAGAGATTGGGAATGACAGCGACTCAGCCTCGAAGTGGGAGGCCACGTAAAATCACAGAGCGGGGTCGGCGGGTGCTGAGACCATACGAACTTCATGTGGCCTTCAGATTAGCTCAAGAACAGTGTGTAGGGAGCTTCATGGAATGGGTTTATATGACTGAGCAGCTAAGTGCAATAAAAAGCATCAGATGCAGTGGTGTAAAGCTCACCGTCACTGGACTATAGAGCGCTGGAGACGTGTTCTGCATTGTGCCAAGTGTAAAGTTTGGTGTGGTATGATGTGCGGTTGTCTTTCAGGGGTTGGGCCCGGCCCCTTAGTTTCAGTGAAAGGAACTCTTAATACTCCTGCATACCAAGACAGTTTGGGAAATTTCATGCTCCCAACATATTCCAACAAGACTGCGTACCAGTGCACAAAGCAAGGTCAATAAAGACATGGATGAGTGAGTTTGGTTTGGAGTAACTTGACCTACAGTCCTGACCTCAACCCGATAGAACACCTTTGGGATGAATTAGAGCGGAGACTGCGAGTCAGGTCTTCTCATCCAACATCACTGTCTAACCTCACAAACGCGCTTCTGGAAGTCTTCTTCTTTGTCTTTGTCTTTGTCACAGCGAATCATCTGCCTCCATCTAACCCTATCCTCTGCATCCTCTTCTCTCACACCAACTAACTTCATGTCCT
>JAQQZT010000033.1:3084960-3119434 GCA_030068275.1 Clarias platycephalus | reverse complement strand
TACTCTCTTCACCTCTAGAACATTCCTTACAAACTCCTCTTTCAGAATAACTCCTACTCCATTTCTTTTCCTATCCATACCGTGGTAAAACAATTTGAACCCTGATCCTAAGCTTCTAGCTTTGCTACCTTTCCACCTGGACTAACGCGCTTCTGGAAGAATGGTCAAAAATTCCTATGGCGGTGGCAAACTTGATATGTTGCATGACTAGCCATTCAAAGCACTTCATAATCATATGTGCAACTGGGCAGAAATCATTAAAACAGGAGGGAGATGTTCTTTGGTACTGGGATTATGATGGGGATAACAGACTGACTCAGTGAGATGTTAAAAATGTCCATAAAGACATCAATGAGTTCCCCTGCACGTCTCTCAGTAAGCAGATTGTTGTCAGGAACCAGGGCTTTGCATGCATTGATCCTGCGGAAAGATCTTCTCACGCTGTCTGGGTAGAGTGTCATCACCTGGTCACTGGGAGGAAGTGGGCACTTTTGTGCTATGGTGCTGTTGTGCTTTTCAAAGCGAGTGAAGAATGCATTCAGCTCATTCAGCAAAGAGATAGAGCTGTCACATGTTTGCGGTGGGGGCTTGTAATCAGTGATGGTCTGTATCCCGTGCCACAGGCTCCGCGTCTCTCTGCTGTCGATTTAGCGATGGGCTATCCTCTTGGAGTACTGTCTCTTTCCCTGCTTGATGCCACGGGTCAGGTTGGCCCTGGCTGTCTTCAGGGCCACCGTGTCTCCAGTTTTGAAAGCAGCGTTCTGTACCTTCAGTAGTCTGTAGACCAGATTAAAATGGCCGAATATTCCCTCGGTAGATAGAACGGTCGACACTTTATGATTATAACCTCCACCAGGGAAGAGCAGTACTTACAGACTATAACAGCATCGTGACACCACACATCACTGATGTAAACACAAAGTCCGCCGCCACCTGAACGGCGCTATCTGAAATACTGTTGTTGAGCCATGTTTCGATAAATACTGTACAAAAACACAACAGTATCTTACAGTCCTTTGAGCGTTGAGCGTAGAAGTTGAATGTGATCCAGTTTATTTTCCAAAGAGCGTACGTTAGCCAGTACGATGGTAGGAATAGCCGGCTTGTGTGGGTTAGCCTCTTGCCTAGCCCGGATACCTCAGCATTTTCTCTCTTCCTCTAATGTCACCTCAAGTTCAAACTTTGTCGTGTCAAGTTCAAATTTCGATTCAAATTCTCAAAAAGTCCATAGACAACAAGTTTTTTTTATTTGGATTTTTTTCCCGATTTTCTCCCTAATTTAGTCGTGTCCAATTCCCTCCCTCCCACATTAAGGCTACTTACTACCATTCAGCCAGGAGGGCCGTGGGTTGTCACGTGGTTCCTCCGAACCACGTGACGCCAGCCAACCGCATCTTTTCGAACTGCTCACTCACGCACCGTTGGGGGCGGCGTAACACACTCGGAGGACAGCTCTATCCGCTCCTTCCGCTCGCGTGAGCTCACAGACGCCCCTGATTGGCTGTAGAGCCGTGATTAATGTGGGAGCACTAAGTACCTCTCATCCCTCCCCGCTGAGAGAGCTCGGCCAATCAGCTCTGTCGAGACCTCCGGCTGTGAGAGGTTACAGCATCACCCGGGAACCGAACCCGCGATCTCCGAATGATAGAGCGAGCACTTTACCACTGCGCCACTCGGAGGCAGAACCAGCATTTTTAATGTCAGCCCACAAGTTTTCTATTGGATTAAGGTCTGGGGATTGAGCTGGCCACTCCATAACGTTAATCTTGTTGGTCTGGAACCAAGATGCTGCTCGCTTACTGCTGTGTTTGGGGTCGTTGTCGTTGTTTTCTGTTTTCTTCCACGTCTTTCTCGTTTTGGTCTCCATTTTAAAGCTTAAAAATGATTTGTTATAATTTTAGCAGAGCAGCCGATCATTTTCTGCACTTCTTTGTTTGTTTTCCCATCTCTAATCAACTTGTGAATCAAAGTACGCTGATCTTCTGAACAATGTCTGGACGACCCATTTTACTCTGATTTTCAGAGAGAAACGCACAGGACAACCTTTTCTGCATTTACCCTTAAATAAGGGGAACTTGTTTGACACCTGTTGTTCACAGAATAATTTACCTCTCTAACTGAACTCCACACTGCTATTTTTTTGAACAGACTAATATTTGTTTTTCTTCACTTACATCAAACTAATAATACATTTAGCACATTTTTCTTCCTGTTGTGATTCAGAATATAATGTGCAGGATGTCCAATGCATTTATGTGATTTAAATTAAAAGGTATTATATGGATATGGAGCTTTACTCACTTTTTTCAACACACTGCTATTATTTTGAACACCACTGTATGTGTGTGTGTCCAGTCTCGCACAGAATTTCATGAAATAACAGACGTGGTAAAGCGCATGGTCAGATTAGCACCAGTTGCACAGCTCCTGATGTACACAGGACCAGCAGAGATACTTATAAAGGGCAGCGCTCCCTCTAACTGTGCGTGCAGCCTAGTGCTGCCACCTGTTGGCGTGTTACAAAACTAGTCTCAAAACTTTTTGATACCACCTCGTACATATATAATGCAATACTCATGTATGATTAAACTAATAAATACGTATAATGTTTGACTATGCACATGGGCTTGGGTTGTATAGTATTTTTTTGCTGTTTAAACATGAGGATTAGCTTGTGTTTGGTGGCTTGGAACTGCACTATATTGGCAGAATGTTCAGGTCACAGAGTAAGATGTTAAAAAGCTAATTTATATGCTCGGGGAAACATATGAATGGGAAAAGAAGCAGAAAAAAATTCAATGTTACGCTGGAGGGCATGTATTCTGGTTAAAACCACATTTCCCAGGAGGCTTTGCGCTTGCCTGCGCTATAAGTGACGCATTTCCTGTGCGACCGCTGAATCGCTGTTACAACGTTTGTTTGCGTGCGCGTTATTATATTTTACTAATTTAAACATTTTTGGACACTTTTGCATTTCCCCCAGAGACTAGAGACACGTTTCCGAGGTAAGTTTACAAGAAATTCATTATTAGTTTAAAAAATAAAACCAAGTTTCTTTCCCACAAAGCGAGCTAACTAGCTAGCCGGATGAGTTAAGCTCGTTAATTCCTGTTTGATATTAATCCCAAATCCTAATGTAACCATGGCAACCTCATTATGTTCAACCATGACTGTCATGCAGAGTTGTTTGGTACAATGACTGAAATGTACTTGTATTTTTGTCCTGTTCTTGTCGCATCTCTGGGCGAAGACTTTTAACTTTTTAACTTTTAATGAATACATTGATTTATATATTTATTTTGTTTTTGCAGATGTCTTTAGCAGATGAACTCCTGGCTGATTTGGAGGAAGCTGGAGATGAAGGAGAAGATGGACTGTATCCAGGTGGAGAAGAGGACCAGATGGATGGAGAAGTTGTAAACAGACAGGGACATGGAGGGCTGGAGGACATTCCAGAGGAGATGGAGACAGACTACAGCGGGACAGAGAATGTGGCGTCTATAGCGAAACTGCGCAACAGCAAAGCGGTGAGTGTCACGATGTCGCTCGTCTAGGTGCATCCGCGGTTCTGTTCTCTGAGAGGTCAGGAGTATGTGGAATTAATTTCCACATATGGCCTGGCCACCAAAGCTGAAGACGGTGAAATGAAAGAAATATTAGTGTGTGTAAAGACAGACATGGTGAATAATGTCTGTGATGATGGTGAATAATCCTAATTTCGGAAAAACTCTCGACAAAACGGAGTTGACCGTCCAATGCAGTATTTGACATTTCACTGTGAGATTCGTCTCCTTAGGCACAGTTAGGGTTTTTGGCCAAATGATGGCAGTGTGGGGAAAGGGGACAGAGACTTAGTCAGGTGGATTGGTATGCTTTTCATTGTATATTCCTGTCAAAACCATAAGACTCGTTTTGTCATACTTGAGAACAAATCCGACTTACGAACGGAACTCGTTCGTAAGTCAGAAAATAGCTGTAAATGAATTTTTCCTCCAGTTCCACTAGAATCCCTTGTGTTCTGAGATTTGTTTAATTTTGTGTGTCTGTGGTGTTTTTCAGTTTTCTGAGATCATGGACAAGATTACTCATTACGTAGGGAATCCACGCAAATCCACAGATGGTAAGCCGTGGCATGTACAGTAACATAAGTTACTGATAAGTTGCTGAACATGCGTAACTGTGAGTGTATGGTTCACGCTGTATCACACACACTGATCTGCGCTTTCTCTCTCTCTCTCGCACTCTCACAGTTTCAGGTCCGGTGGAAGCCGATCCCGAGTACCGCCTCATCGTCGCCGCTAATAACCTCACCATGGAGATCGATAACGAACTGAGTGAGTAAAATTGTTCGGCATTGCTGTGATTTTCATCTCCGTTCATACACAAGTCACACCAACACAAGTATTGCGATTCAGTATCACAATTTTATAAATATAATGATTAAATACGATTTTTTTTTTTCCACCCAGATTTCGTTACAAATCTTTTTTACAAAAAAAAAAAAAAGCAAATAATTCACACACATCACACAGGATGCTGTTCTGCCTGGCAGTGTGTGAATAGTTTAGAGTGTGCCACCTGTAGGATCATAAAGGAACTGTAACATTTTACAACCTGAAATGCAAAAATAGAAATGAACTGTGAGAACCCAGTCTCTGCCTCTTACTGGACATTTAGTGCACTTATATAGTGTGCACGGGTCGTTAATGAGTAGCAGGTGGACTACGGCAACTTTATCATACTGTACTGTACATTGCTGTATATTAGGACGCTAAATGGGTGATTGTCACGAAATCATGCTTTAAAAAATTAAAAAGCATGAAAATTTTAAAAGTGCTTAAATTATTTTTTTCCAGACATCAGCAACAAAGTCTGAAGTATTTGTAAACGTTAATTTAAAAACTTTTATTTACCATTTAACACCTTTTTGAACATAATTTCCAAATCAAGTCCTAAAAATTCTCATTACCGAAAACATCAACACTGTTAGAAAAACAAAAATATTTCAGATTTTTAAACATGGATTATTAATAGTCGTGCACAGTTACTAGAAGTTCTGAAATATTTATTTTTAAGTTTTCTTAATTTTGATTGATTTCTCTCATTACCGCAACACCTTCCACAATCTACAAGCATTATTATTATTTTAATTCAATGAAACCTGACAGTTTTTCAAAATGACATGCAAACCCGAAAGAACATAATTTTTACAGTTTACACATGCATTTAAAATCTAAATACAATTTTCTATTAATTAAGTTAACATCTAATAAACATCTGTTTTGGTAATAATATATAATACAGTGGAACCTTGGATCGTGAGCATAATTTCTTCCGGAAGTGTGCTTGTATATCAAAACACTTGTAAATCAAAGCAGATTTCCCAGGCGATTCGTTCCACAACCCAAAATTATTCATATAAAAATAAATAGCACAAAATATAAAGTAAAAATAAAACAAATTAACCTGCGCTTTACCTTCAGAAGTCAACTGAAGACAAGAGAAGGGGGGGAGGGGGCTACTGTGTAGGACGGCTTTTACACATGCATGAGGGAGAAGAACCATTGGCATAGTTGTGATCATGTGACGCTCAGCAGACAAAGCGCATGTGTACTACTCGTATATAAAAACCCTGCTCGTTTATCAAGTTAAAATTAATTTAGAAATTTTGTTCGTCTTGTAAAGCGCCTGCAGACAGTTACTCGCAATCCAAGGTTCCACTTTATAGGTTTTGGAAATGAGGTTAATTATTTCAGTAATGTGGAAAAAAACAGATATTTGCACAATCAAGCAGTCAAGTTTAAAACAGTTTTATTGTGATTCAAAAATACAAAAGCCAAAAGAAAGTAAGAAAATCATTAAAACTGAGATAAACAGGGCAACATTTCAACTTGTTCCTAAAAAAAACATGAACCATTTTACCATGGCATTAAAAATAATATAAATTGACCAACTAGGACAAATATAACATTCTGATTTGTCAGAACTTGTCACATTATTAATTCTTAACAACCTGCCACACAACAGTACAATGTACAATGAAAGGGAGGGAAGTGGAACAGTAAGAGTACAGGGTGAAGAAGGTCCAGGAGTTTAAGTTGACTCGGGGTCAACAGTCCAGAGTGATGGTGGAGAAAGGTGTCGAGAGTTCTGTGTGAAAATATCAGCGAGAATCAATGGAAAGATGGACGAGACAGTGGTGAGACCAGCCATGCTGTACGGCCTAGAGACGGTGTCACTGAGGAAGAGGCAGAGCTGAAGATGTTGAGGTTCTCTTTGGTACCGACACGGTTGGACAGGAATAGGAATGTGTACATCAGAGGGACAATGTGTACAACAGTTAGCACATGTTGGACGTTTGGGGGACAAAGTTAGGGAGGCCAGATTAAGATGGTTTGGACATGTTCAGAGGAGGGGGAGTGAGTATATTGGTAGGAGAATGTTGGACATGGAGCTGCCAGGCAGGAGACACAGAGGAGGTACTAGTATGTGGATGCAATAACTGAGGATATGAAGCTGCTGGGTGCAAGTGTTGAGGATGCAGGAGACAGGGACCGGTGGAGAGAGATGATGAATCGAACACTGTAGGATGTGTGTTTGATTTTTTTGCTAGGGTTCTTCCTTCTGTTCTCCTCCAGCAGTTCTGGGCTGCTGTATAATTGCTTCGTCAATCTGGACTTTGCTAAAGCTTTTTTTTCCCCCCCTCACCTGCTGACTGTCTACAATGAAAAGTCATAAAACAAAATATCAACAGTTAGTACATTTTAAATTAATATTAAGTTCATAAGAGATATTTAAAAGTCATAGACAATATGCTTAAATTCTCCTTCCTGAATGTCATCATTACCGCAGCTGGCCTTAAATGGTGTGAGAGAGCGGTGTTGTGGAGGATGAGGTGTCTCAGGATGTTTTGCTAACTGTAGAGAAGCCATGATGGATTTACTTTTTTTTTTTTTTTCTCCGTGCATATAATAAAGTACATTTTTCATTTAAAAAAATGCAAATCTAGCAATTAAAAAAAAAAATTATCTAGTAGAACATTAATTTACTTTTTTTTTCTTTTCTAATTTATGTTAATTTGTTTAAATAAAATTTGTTCAACATAAACCACATTCAAACACAGCTGGACGCATTGAAGTAATGAGAATTTCAACAGAAAATGCAGTAAAAATAGAAAAATAATGTTGATCTGACACATTGTGCAAGGTAGAGAACAGTATTGTTTATATTCTGATGCTTATTTATATTACCAAATTTCACATTTTATATTAAAATAATCATTAGTACCGTGGTGTTCTAATGGTTTCGTGACATCACATCATAGTGAGTGCGCATGATCTTTCAGGGTGGTTATTGGAACACAGTCCAGGAACTTATGATGGGACAGATACAATGTGGTAATACATTTTTGTTTGCATTTTCATTTTTGTTTGCTTTTTTTACCATGCAGATATTATTCATAAATTTGTGCGTGATAAATACTCGAAGAGGTTCCCGGAGTTGGAGTCGCTGGTGCCGAGCACACTGGATTACATCAGGACCGTCAAGGTACTGTACACCTTTAAACACTTTAAAAATAACCCATAACTTTATTTTTCTCTGTTTCAAATTGCTTTAAATCAGGTAAAAGCTGTAAAATAAGTATTGTTAAATGTGTGTGTGTGTGTGTGTGTAGGAGCTGGGAAACAACTTGGACAAGTGTAAGAACAATGAAATGCTTCAGCAGATTCTGACCAATGCCACCATCATGGTGGTGAGTGTTACTGCCTCCACCACACAGGGGTAAGAGCACACACACACACGTGCGCACACACACACACACACGCGCGCACACTCGCTCTCGAGTTCATCCAAATCTCCAGAATCCTCTAGAGCAATTCTGTAATCTAACATCTATCCGGTGAAAAGGAAAAAAAATGTTAAACCTCCCTGATTGTTTTCCTGTAGCTGCATGCGAATGTATGAGGGTTTTGTTGTTGTTGTTGTTGTTGTTGTTGTTGTTTTCAGCTCGATGTTGGCCGAGGACGAGCTCCTGCGACTGGAGGAGGCTTGTGACATGGCGCTCGAGCTCAACCAATCAAAGCACAGGATCTACGAATACGTCGAGTCCAGGATGTCCTTCATCGCCCCCAATCTGTCCATCATCGTCGGAGCCTCAACGGCCGCCAAGATCATGGGTGTGTGGGGTGGGGGGGGGGAGGCGGGGTTTAACCGTCATTTATTTTATACAAGTATACAAAAATTCCCACCCACGGATTGTGAAAAAGCGCACAATTTTGTGGTTGAAAAATTTCTATTTTTATAGTTTAAATCTTTAATAGCTCCCAAAACATTAAAACAAAACAAAGGAATGTAAATGTAAACCCGTGTACCGTACAGTTCTGTACCGATGTGTCTCCCGCAGAACTGGTATGTCAGAAGCTGAATTTATGTTAATATTTCTGTTACAAAAGTAGTCAATGATATCGTTCTTAATAGTTTAGCATTAATATGGATAAAAATTTATATATTGCTGTGAAAAAAAAAAAAAGCCATAAAGAATTTGCGGGGGATATTTACGGTTTCTACGAACAACTCTTAGTCAGGATCTAAGGAAAAAACCCACGAACAACTGAGACGGCAAACTCTGACTCTTTATTCCTCTTGATCTGACCAGGAGTGGCTGGTGGTCTGACGAACCTGTCCAAGATGCCGGCGTGTAACTTGATGCTGCTGGGGGCACAAAGGAGGACGCTGTCCGGCTTCAGCAGCACCTCACTGCTCCCTCACACAGGGTACATCTACCACTGTGACGTCGTCCAGTCCCTCCCTCCAGTAAGCTCGCACACATATAAATGGTGTCAGGTTGTGGATGGGCTCTGTCTCAAATCAATAACTGTCCTGATTGTGCATGTGTGTGTATACAGGATCTAAGGAGGAAGGCGGCACGTCTGGTCTCGGCCAAGTGCACACTCGCAGCCCGTGTGGACAGTTTTCACGAGAGTGCAGATGGCAAGGTGAGGAGCAGGCACGCGCGCGCACACACAGCTCAAACATTCTGAAAAGATTAAAATTGGTGTGTGTGTGTAGGTGGGTTATGAGCTGAAGGAGGAGATCGAGCGTAAATTTGATAAGTGGCAGGAGCCGCCGCCCGTCAAACAGGTGAAGCCCCTCCCTGCACCGCTTGATGCTTCGAGGACGAAGAGAGGAGGCAGGAGGTGAGCGCGTGTGTGTAAGAGTGTGCGCGCGTGTGTGTGTTCACTGTTCACTCAAACGCCATGTTGATTTTCAGGTATCGTAAGATGAAGGAGAGGTTGGGACTCACGGAGATCAGAAAGCACGCTAACCGAATGACATTCGCTGAGGTACAACAATCTCACACACACACAGGTCTTTTTCAAAAGTCATTCATCAGCGCATGTAAATACACTACCTTCACACTAAGACCATAAATACTAATATCACAGAGACACTTAACCTTCAGATGCGCTAATACCAGAAATTCAGGCTAACATTGCATACGCGCTAATACCGGAGACTCGCGCTAACACCGTACAGTGTTTCTCAAAAGTCTTATGCACCGTATTATTTTAATTCCAAATGTTATTATATATGTTTATCATATCTGTATTCTTATGTCCAAAACCATTCATTATTTCCAAACATATCTTAAAGATTAATAAATAAATACCACAGAAAAAAATATTTGTATACTTTACATGCTTTTACTATACAGGAATAAAGAAAAATAGAAAGAAGTGAGTGTGAGAAAGTGACCAGATCATCTCGGGCATGTTCTCCAGCACACTCCGTAAAACCTAACATCTGTTTTACTTGTAAATCTGCACACATCTGTATCGAACACTACTGATTATTTTCAAGCAAAAAGTTTTTACATCAGATATTGACTGTTTATTTTATTAAGTTTCCTTTATGTAGAAATGTTTTCAAAAGCATCTTTTTCTCGTGGCGTTTACCCAAAGACGCACAGTACTGTAAATCAGACAGCTGTTGGGAGCGTGTTGGAGAACATGCCGGAGTTCTTCTGGTCACTTTCACACTCACTGATTTTTTTTATTTTTTTCATTTTCATGCAAAACCCACAAACCTATATTATTTTTTTATTAATATATATCTAAAAAAATGTTTTTCCCCCTCAGAAAATCAGTCTGCAGCGTTTTATTTTTTATTTTTTTATGTTAATGTTTGGAAATAATAAATGGGTTTTGTACCTAAAACAGGCTGATATTATACTGTACATGCTCTCTAGTCTTATTTCTTCTGATATATGGACTTGGGCTTTGGAGGTCATTAATAGAGAATTTGTAATCAAATTATATGTGAAAATAAAATGAATAAGAAATTTAAATTGGTGTGTGTGTGTGTGTCAGATTGAAGACGACGCCTATCAGGAGGACCTGGGCTTCAGCTTGGGGCAGCTGGGCAAATCGGGCAGCGGCAGGGTGAGACAGGCGCAGGTCAACGATGCCACGAAGGCTCGCATCTCCAAATCCCTGCAGGTATGACTACACTACGCGACGTCACGGCGGTCTGACCGCGTTACACACACGCACGCCGATTCTGAACACACACCTTTTAGTACAGGAATAGTGATGAAATTGCAACAATTCAAATCAGGTTAAATTTCGACTGTGTGTGTGTTTGTAGCGGACGTTGCAGAAGCAGAGCATGACGTATGGAGGAAAGTCCACCGTCAGAGACAGGTCTTCGGGGACGAGCTCCAGTGTGGCATTTACTCCATTACAGGTAAACACACGCATGACAAGTTTCCTGATAAAAGATAAATACTACAGGCAGTCCCCGACTTGCAGACATTCGTGTTACAAATTTCTGCAGATATGAACGGATTGCGGTTCTACAGACATTTGTAGATGCAGACAAATCATTGAAGTATCTGTATTCCAATACAGTGGAGAACAGCTCTGATAATGACAAAAGGGTGTCCGTGATTCCCCTCAGGATTTGAAGGGGCAGAGACAACACTGTTACATTTGACGTGTGCGATTAAGGGGTGGTTATGATTTTTGGCCACATGATGGCAATGTGTGTGTGGGGAGGGGGATTGAAATGGAGACAGAGATTTAGTCACATGGATCGGTATGCTCTACATTGTATATTCGTGTCAAAGGCGTGTAAGACTCCCTTTGTCAGATTTAGGAACAAATCCGACTTACGAACGTGCTCCTGGAACATGGACTACCTGTATCGCACAAAGACATGATGAAACGCTTCACTACGGATGAGCGTCGTGTTAACTTCTTGCAGTTTCAGAAATTATAATCAGGTTGTCATGGTTACTTCAGATCATTTGTGCGATCTAAGAAGCAGCCATGCTTGCCTATACAGGTTAAAAGGAAGTTCATCTCTTGTAGATCGAGAAGAAACACTTTTTTTTTTTTTTTTTTTTTCTTCTCCCCCCCCCACCACAGGGTTTGGAGATCGTCAATCCGCAGGCTGCAGAGAAGAAAGTGGCCGAAGCCAACCAGAAATACTTCTCCAACATGGCCGAGTTCCTCAAGGTGAAAAAAGAGGGAGGAGCCAAAGCATGAGCCTGAAACATACCGGAATACACACGCTTGCTCCGCATAAAGACTTTTTTTTTGTTTGTTTTTCTTTCCTCTACACATGTGTAGAGAGTTTTCCAATGTATATTGTTTTCTTTTTATCGTTTAATTTCCATTGCATCCGTTTTATTTTGGCTTTAATAAATTTGAAAGGGACTAAAATGTCTCTTGGAAATACCTTTTGTGCATTTGGGTGAAAAAAAACAAACAAAATAGTAATTGATGTTGAGGACAAAGCATGATGAGTCTGGTTCATAAAAGTATTTTATTGAAATTGTACACTTTTTTTTCTTTTTTTTTCTTTTTTTCTTCTTCTTTCCACACTCAGCCTTGCTAAAAGGCTGTGAAATTAATTTATACATCACGTCTTTCAGGAGAAGAAAAAAAAATTCACAAATCAGCTGCACGTTCAGTCCATGTGCTGAAAAAAAACAAAAACAAAAAACAAGTCTGGATTTAGTCGTTCCAGCCTCGGATGGAATTCTCATTAATCTTTTTCCCCTTCTAAAATAAGAAAGGAAAAGTGAAATGTGTTTAAAGGGGAATTTTATGTATTTTATAATCAAGCGGAAGGAACTAGCAAACGGGTATTAGTTTAGTGACCCAATCTTGAACCTATGCATCTAAAGGACGTCTGGAGCAGAAATCGCCGAAACAATAAAAACAGAACTCTGAAATTTACTTATCTTAAGGTTATTTATACTCGCGACACCGGAATCGCTCGCGCGTGTCGGGCCTCCTGCACACGCCTGGGATGAAGATGCTACAAAAAACAAGGACAGCCACTAACGATAATATTAATAATCATCAACATCGTCGTCATCGTAATAACGCCGTTTAGGTGACGCAGGCCGAGAAGAGTTCAATTGCATAGCAATTTAATGTGTCCGCTCGTTTTTCTGTCTTGCCCTCTGTTTTGTCCTGAACGTGTCCGAGCTCCGTTAGTGCTGTCCGGAAGAGAGGGGAGGGGGCGGCGGCGGCAAAAAAAGAAAAAACAACAATCCTGACTATTGCAGCTCGAAGAAATGATATGTTAAATAATTGTTTTTAAAAAAAGGATCTCTGTGTATTTGTGCTCATGTGGTGAAAGCTCCGTGAAGTCACTCTGCTGCTCCCTGAACGTTAAGTAAACATTTCAGTAATACGTGGGGGGGGGGTGGGAGGGGAGACGCATACTTATGTCTGGGAGCGATCTAAAGCCACTAGAACGCCTGGTGTGTGGGCGGAGTCTGGAGAACCTCGAGGAGAAGGACCTTTTTAAATCAGACGGCTGCTGGGATGCTTCGGATTGTTTGCAAATTTCCTATCATGTGAATTTCTTTTCTTTTTTAATGCTAGCTTTGCATTATTTAACTTCGGATATGTCTGCGTCAATTCATTCGTTACTCTCGAATTTATTTACATTACAATACGTGTAATATCCCTTGTAAGGGTTTTTAAACTGTAAAGATTTTCCCTTTCGTTCGGACAAGCCGGGCGCTGAATGACGTCACACGGCACTCGTTTCACAAAGCACAAACAAACAGTGATGCTTTTCGTTCCTTTCGAGGTCACGTGAAGGTGTGTTAAAGATCTTTATAATTTTTCTTTCTACTCATTTAGATGACAACGGAACGGGCCTTTAATTTGAAACAGATTAAAGTGTGTGTAAACAGGCACTCGACCCCATCTCTCTCTCTCTCTCTCTCACTGATGATGTCCTACTTTATATCATCTTCACAATGTAGACTGCACTCCTCTCCTGGAATGTCAACAGCTGCAGTCGTCGAAGACATCTCTCTCTCTCTCTCTATCGCGCTCTCTCTCTCATTTATTTTCATTCACTCTTTGTGCGTTGGATCTGTGTGTCACTGCAGATCTCGGTCCTCCAGGTATCTGTACTCGAACGTGAAGCCCTCCTTCTTTCTCTGGCCCCATTTTTCATAGTCAAAGTAAATGTAGGTTCCCTAAAAAAGGAGGGGGGACAAAAAAAAAAAAAAAAAAAAAGGACTTCATTAGTCAGTCGTGTCTAAACAAAACGGCCACCGTATCGGTTGCTGGATTCCGTAGTTCCTAGATGTGTGTAATTTATTGTATTCAGCTCCTACGATGTAATTCAGACAATCAATAACATTTAACCGGTTATTCAATGTACAATATTTGTAAAAAAAATTTTAACGAAACGCACTGCAGGAAATAATCAACCATGCCGTAGCTAATCCTATTTCCTAATGCAGGTAAAGAATGACGTACTTTGCCGTCAGTGTTTTTTGGGGGGGGGGGGCGACGTTACTTTTTACAGTAACGAAATTACATTACTAAATTACTGTCATTAAAAAGTTTACTGAAGTAGTAAAAAGTTACATTGAAGCATTACCTTCTGATAAAAATATTTACTTTCCCATTGCAGAAAATAAAAACTCCTTTGTGTGTGGCGCATAATCTGTAAACCACTAACAGCAGGAATAACAGACACGACGCCCCGTCTACAGTCCTTTATTGTACAGCCTTACATAGAGGAAAATGTAAAAGTGGGTATCCTAGTACATATTTCCACAGAGGCTTCAAGTTATGGCACTACAGTTATATAGCCTTAAATCACAAACACAATCATCACTTTCAAATTAAAGCCATAGGCTTTTTAAATACATATATGAATGATTTACATTAAAGTGCACATGCTTTTAAAACACAGAACTGAACTGTTATGCTTTTAAAACAACTAATACTTTAGAGGAACCAAATAGCCACCTGCTGGGAGCAGCCGAAAGACCAACCACAAACAAAACAGCCTGCATAGGCGGTGGGGGCGGGGCTTGTAGGATTGTCTGAATAACGGATTACATATTTGAAAATATAACTAAATAACTGAGTACTTAAGTGGCTGACCTAAAGCGTTAGATTACTCGTTACATCTAAAAGTAATCCAAGTACTCTAACGCGTTACACACAACACTGTTAGCTGTTTACACTTTCTCACGACAAGTCGAGTAAATCATTTAAAAACTCTGAACCTGTTCGAACTCATCGGTGATGGTCTTTGGTTCCTCGTGTCTCTGGAACCACATCATGTATTTAGTGTGGAATCTCCAAGACTGCTTCTTCAGGGCCTTAGCGGACAGATACTGAGCCTTCGTGCCCTGAAAAACACACGCAGCATGGATCAGACACAAAGCGTCTGTAGAGTCTGCATACTACTCTTTCGCCTTTAAACACACACACACACACACACACACACACACACCTCCAGGTAGTAGAAGATGAAAAACAAGGTCTCTGTGGAGAGTCTCTGATAGAAGTCAATGGAGTCGCAGTGATGAGGAGGAGTGTGATGGTGGAAGGGCATTAGAGGGCATGGGGTCCTCATCATGTATTGCCTAAACACACACAAACATATTTAGGACAGGTGCAAATATAGCATATACTGTATTCACAGTACAGTGGACCCTCGCGACAAAGTTTTTGTAAAAATTCTGTACGGCAAAACATTTTCCCGTAGAAAACAATGTTGATGCGGATAATCCGTTTCAGCCAAACAAAAATTAAAAATTTCCAGCACTTTAATATTTTTTTGCATATGAAAAGAATCAAAACATGTAGAAAGACATTAATAAAGTAAAATAGACATTAAACAGACATTTAACCTCACTTAACTTTTAATTCTGATTCTTTTCTTGCCATATGCAAACAGTGCCACTAAAACTATGAAAAGTTCCAGACAATCAGAACCCAGTGCAGGTAGTCTCCGACTTACGAACATTTCCACAGATACAAACGGACGGCGGATCTAGGGGTGGGCGATATACCGGTAGACACGATTAACCGGTAGAAATTTGTCAACCGATAAGAGATTTTGGTGTATCGTCTTAATCGCGATTGAGATCACGTGACGTTGCACATTACATAACCACGCAATACACATTCACGTCTATGGGAAGCCAAACACATCTAAAGTGGGACGAAACCGTGGGGGGTTACGGGAGAAATGAGTCTGCCTCAATGGTTTGACAATGAATCAGTCCGGAAGCACAATGATGGAAAATGTCTGTCCTATAAAGCTGTCCTGATGGTGCTTAAACCCTAATTAAACCCTGAGAGAAAATGGTGCTGTTCAATCGCTGCATCACCGGGATTCCCCTCGCGATTTAAAGGCGCAGTCTCGCGACAGTATAATGCGGAACCAAAACACCAAACCTGCTTTTTTTTTTTTTACGCTTTACATTGTATATTTGTACAAGGAGTACATGACACACTTTGTCAGACTTATGAACAAATCCGACCTACGACTGTGCTCCCAGAACGGAACTCATTCATAAGTCGGGGACTTACTGTATTACTGAATATTTATTTTTCCACTGAAAGTGGCTCCCGTTTTTTTTCTTTTTCTTGGTACCATCCTTGTTAAATTTCATAGGATGTCACATATATATGGTGCTATATCCTCACAAAATTTTGCCCAAAAACACTTTCTCCACTCACACAAATTGTTCGCATGTCGAACCAAAATTTTGGTTTGTAAGTCGGAAATTCACTATCCGGGGCGTTCGAACGGCGAGGGTCCACTGTATTTGTAACAATATTAGACTGTCAGCGCCTTCTAGTGGTGTAGTGTGTGTGTATACCTGATCCTTTCCGAGTCTGACGGGAGGGGCATGTGCGCCCAGGCAGCCTCCTGCATGATCTGCTGATACAGCTGCTCTTTAGTGAGAGGGGAGGGCCCTAGAGGACACGCCCCCAGTGTGGGTGGAAGATTCACCTCCGTGACAGCAGGCTGGGAGGGAACTGCAGGGCCGGGGGCAGCCGAGGATCCCGAAAACAAATCTGTAGTAAAAAAACAAAACAAACAAACAAACAAAAAAAAAAACAGAGTTAAGAGATTTTACATTTAAGCCAGATTCTAATAATTATAACATTGGCCAGATTTCGAATTGTTATACATTGTTATTATGTGTGTGTGTGTCTATCTGTGGGTGTGTTCAGGAATGTACCTCGCTCTGTCAGATGAAGCGGCGGGATTTCTCCGTCCAGTCCTAGCGCCGCTCGCTCCGCCATCGCCTTCAGAGAACTCAGAGGCTCAGGAGCCTACGCATAAGAGAGCGAGAGGTGTTAAAGAGCGAGTGACTGCACCGGTTTTCGTTATTCACGTCTGGGACTCAAGACGAACCTTTATCGTCTCCGTGCTGGGTGTGTACGAGTGCGGACCGTTCAGTAAACTCCCACCACCGGGGGTGCTGTCTGAAAACGGCGGAGACTGAGAGGACGGAAGCAGCGGGATGGAGCTGAGCAGGGTCGGCCCGTTATCCAGACTAGGGGAGAGAGACAGAGAGGTGAGGGGTGAGAACGAGGAGCAGAAACCCGGAGCGCTGTTACAGAAACAAGAGCCGCGTGACACTCTGAAGCGCCGGCTTACGTCTGATTGGCCGAGGAGCTGGTGGACGAGGGCTGGCTGCTCTGCGATAGGCTGGCACTGCTAAGGGAGGAGTCTGAGCTGCTGTCGGCCACCACGGCGCTGTAGGCTAGAGGGTCTTAAAACGGCAAACATCGCTCAGGTTAGATTTTTCGGCCTTGCACATGTTTCAGTAGAAATCACACAAAATATCAGCTGAATCTCAACTTCAATACTATATTGCATCACTTGTTACCTTTGAGAGACTTTAACCCTAGACTTCTTTACGACAAGAGATGGGCGGGGCTAAATTAAGAGCAGGTGTTGCCAGGTAGAAATGACATGTTTGTTAAAAAAAAAAAAAAATCTAAAACATAAATTCGTTTGTATAAAGGTTTCCCTGTGCTGTGTTATCATCATCCTTTGCAATTCGGGTCATGACTTTCTAATACGCAGCTCCGCCCTAGAAAATATTTTAGACTGGGCTACACTCACTTGCTCCTCCATTTTGTTTCACCACACTGGGCGGTCGGGCAGGTGCCACGTTACCCATGATGCCCCCTGATGATGCTGTACTGCCCCCGTTTCCAGGGCCCATGCTGGCTCCGCCCACTGGCACCGTGCCCACTGGGCTGATAGGTAACTGTGCTGCCCCCTGGTGGCTTGACGGTGCTGGTCCGAGACCTAAGATACCCCCGCTGGATGTTATCTGCACTGTCCCGTTGGCGTTAGCCGTAGAATTAGTGTTAGAGTTTGCTCCGCCCACCGCCGAAACCGCGCTGCTGTTGCTGCTGGTATTGCCCGCGGGTCCGCTCGGGCCGCTGCCAGCCGCTGCCTGGGCGTACGGAGTGGACATCGGGCTCGGAATGATGGCGGCCATATTGCTGGGCATCAAGCCTGGCATGCTGCTGCTCGTCACCGCCGTGCCTGCTTTGACCACGTTAAGCCCCGCTGATGTCAGCGGTTGAGAGTTAGAAGTGGGAAGGGCCAACGGGGTGGTGGAAGAGGGCAAATTAGGGTGGCTGGGCGGGCTGGACGTGCTGCTGGACGTCACAGAGGAAGAGGACGAGGACGACGACGAAGACGACGAAGAGGAAGAGGAGGATAGCTTGCCGTGCGGGTGCTGCTGGACGGCGCTGCTGAAACTGCCCAGGAGCGTGTTGCCCCCGGAAACCGACGCGGTTCCCCCTACGACAGCTGCCATGGAAACGAGGGAGGAGGTGGACGAGGAGGAAAAGCCTGAGGAGGACGAGGACGAGGAGGAGAAAGAAGACAGGGGATTGCTGCTCTTCACGGGTGACTGAGAAGAAAAGGAGCAAAAAGTGTTGCAATAAATTTGTAAAATGTATACAAATATGTTAATTTGTTATGTGTTGTAATTGGTCCAGACCCCACCTGGCTCACTTCACTGTCAGTAGATCGGCCTCTCTTCTTCTCCTCTTCAGGGATCTCCTAAATATAAATAAATAAATAAATAAACACACACTGTAAAAAAATTCTACACCAGAATAATTAGAACTTTCTAATTATCTGCACTTTGCACTCTGTGACAAAATGCGAAAGAATTAAGATAAAGATGCTGTTAATTCCTGGACCACAAGCTGTTTGCGAATGTCAGCTTGTACAATAAAAAAAAAGTTAAAGGGCAATTACGGCGGTAGCTGTGGCTGGAGATGGAGGGATAGGGGATGACGATGTGGTGGAGGTGGGAGTGCTCATGTCCTCTTCGTTGTGTCCCTGCGGAGACGTGGCCAGCATCGCTGAGAGACAGAGAGAGAGAGACAGAATGGTGGATGGGGTTAAATAATCCCAGAACTATTCTACAAATATCTAGAGCTTTAATCAAAGGCTCAGCCTTCCACCCACACACACACAGACTTACGGATGTCTTCGAGGTCGAGGTCGTCGTACAGAAACTCATTCTCCTTAAAGTCTGGATCCTGTGAGGAGTCGATGTAATAGTCCACGTCGTCCTTTATCTTATGGATCGCATCCACCTGTAAAGGGACAGGAATAAAAGGGACGTCACACATGACTACGAATTCAAGTTCATTTTTTGGGAAGATCGTTGATGGGATAAACAGCTGCTTGCAATAAATAGGAAGGAACGAATCTTGTCATCTTTAAATATTTAAAACTCACCTGCACTGAGTCGTTGTCTAACATCCTTAAGATGGTCTCCAGCATTCGGATGTGATACCGGTGTCTCTCGATCAGCCTTTTCAGCTCATCGATGCGATCCTGTTTCTAAACAAACACACAAATAATAATAACTGCTACAAAGACAGACATGGACCACTCATTTAGACTTGATCCAAATTATTATTTTTGATCCAAACATTATTTACACATATTTTCGACTGTGTGGTGTGATGTGATGTTTCCTCAGCTCCCCTCTTACGACTTCACTTCCTATCTGCAGTTCCTTCATATGTACTACATTTGTTTCTTTATACTGTGTATAAACAAAGTAGTTTGGGCTGTGTCTTAAACTGCATACTCTAGTCCTTTACTTACCATTGTTTACTACTGCTAACAATTGGTTTGAAGCCTTTACATACATACATGCATGCTTCTGAACATACAGTGTAAAAAGCAGCGTACTGGTTTACACATACGCAGTACGGGTGCTCCGATTAAAACCGGTCGATAATCACTTAATCCTTAGACAGATCGGTTTGTCTCTCCAACAAACTGATACTGATGTGATGATGCAAAATACACGAGTCTACAGCCACATCAACAGCCGTCCGTCTCCTGTCCGGGAATATTAGCAAGTCTCTTTAAAAGAGACTGCACATTGTTCTAAAGCAAAACCATGTAAGGGAACGTCTGCCCCACGTATCTGCTTTAACACAACACGCCTTATTCACCGCTTAACAACAACGCATTGTGCATCATATGAGTATGGAAAAAAATAAGTTAGCAGCAAAGGTAACACTTAAATCTTAAAGAAGTCGGTAAACTTTTAAGGCGATAATTACAAAAGTAATAAAGAAAGAAACAAAGGGCAGTTCCCAGCTGGGCTGACAGTGAGCGACTTATTCAGCACGGGTGCACACATTCTGGATGATAAACTCAAAAACGCATTAATAATTCTTTATTATTCATAAAGAAACACCCGGCCTGGTTGCTTACTAATGAGTAGCCGTGATCGACTCGCCAAATACACTCTGACTGATGTGTGTGTTTTTTAAAAGCGTTCAGTGCAGTGATTCACTGTTATTCACTGACGCAGCCCTGTTCCATGTTATAACGAGTGAGTATATAGCAGGACAGTCGCGTTTTAGATTAGCATTTGTGTGTGAGAGCCGCTTGATGCTCCAGAGGCTATTCTACTGGTTTCTTTATACTCGACATGAATTAATAAGAGAATGTCGCCTTACAGTAAATAAAAGCTTTACATTTATGATACTTCCTCAGATCTTTGCTGTTTAGAATCATTAATAAATAAACAATACTACAGAATAAGCAGAACACTTTAAATGACTCGTAGACGGAGAGACAGGGAGTGTGATAGCGAGACAGACTGACCTCCTTGTCTCCTTTCTTCTTCCTCGTTTGGACGGACAGAGACTCGACTTCGCTCTCAAACTGATCCACTTGCATGTTCAGAGTGTCTATGGTGTTCTACAGTGAGACAGGAAGACAGATGATGTAAAAAAAACAACAACAACAGGCCGTGTCTCAATAAACAAAACTTTACGTTAGTTTAAGGTCATTTCGATGTATTGAGTAATGTAAGATAAAGTTTGAACATGATGTAATAACTGATCATACTGAGGTTTTTTTTTATCTTATGAATAACGCTGTGAGATTTGTTGCTGCACTTTACCGTGAGCCACTGTTCTGTTTCCTCCTTCTCCTTCTGCACTGGATCCACTTTCTGAGCCAAACCCAGTCCTTCTTTAGAGTACGCCTTCGTCTTCGTCTCCCGCTCGACCACTTTAAAGCGCTCCATTTGCTACAGAAAGACAACAACAACATGTTGATCACTTATTATTCTAGATTTCGTGTGAGGAAAAAGTGAACCGGATCGCTGTTTCTCACCGTCTCGATGAGTTTCCTGTTCTCCACTAGCTGCCGTTTGTCTTTGATCTCGTTGGACGCAACCCATGACTTGATCTGGTCTCGTAGTCTCTGTGAAGGAGACGATCAGGGACACGGTGAGTGCTGCGCACCCGCACTAGCCAGTTTAAAGTGTAAGCCGTGTGCTCACGCTGAGGAAAACTCGTATATGTGATGTGTGTTACTAATAACCCGAGCGTTGCGATTGAGTTAAAAGTGATCAAGTGTGTGTGACAGCAGGAGAAAGTGAGATATCTGAGGTTGCAGTGGGGAAAATAGGAAGGGTGAGGGAGGGAAGGAAAAGGGAAGGAAGAATGACTGAAAGAAGGAAGGACAGAAAGGGAAGAGAGGGATAGAAAGGGAAAAGGACAAGCAAGAAGAGAAAGGGTGAACGGGGAAAGAAAAAACGGAGGGAATGGTGGAATTGTGAAAAAGAGGGAGGGACGGCAGAATAAGGGAAAAAGCAAGAAAAAAAAAGAATGACAAGCAAGAGAGGAAAGGAAAGAATAATAAAGAGAAAAAGAATGGAAAGAAGGAGGGGAAGGAAGGGTGAACGAAAAAGAAGCACAAGCAAGGGAAAAAAGAGACAAAGAGTGAAGGATGCTAGTAAAGAAAGAATTAAGAATTTTTAAAAAATGGGTGAAATTTTTTGAAGTTTTTTATATTTTGTTCTATTTATTTCTTGTTAACTGTTTTTTACATTTTTAAGGTCACGGGCGGCCGTTTAGGCATTTCACTGCATATCGCACTGTGTATGTGACAAATAAAATAAAATTTAAAATTTAAAACTTGAAATGAAAGAGAGAGTAAAATTAAGTAGCGGGAAGATGAAGAATTGAAGAGCGAATGATGAAAGGAGGAAAATATGGATAGATGACGAGGATGGACTAATGAGAAAAAATAGTGGTAAGGAAAGAAAGGAAAAAGTATTCATAAAGATAAGAAGGAAAGAAATGCCAGACAGACAACCAGACAGATTCGCACCTGGAGCTTTTTAATCTCCTTCTTGAGGTCGGCTTCATATTTCTCCTTCTGGTTGGCGTTGGCTGCATTGTGAAGCTGTTGAACACACGGCACACTCTTTATTCACTGAACAGCGCAGCAGGGGACACACACACACATCATTTCTCACATACACAGACACACTCTCAGTCACACTGCCCCAAAATAAGAACAACTATCTGGAGACCTGTTGCGTTCATTTAAGGATGTTATACACCATCTATATGAACGCATACCACCAATACAATACACACACACACACACACACACACACGGGCATACACAATAATAACAATGTAATAACAACGCTTATATAATAACAATACATCAGATCTCACCTTTTGCCAAATGTCCTCAAACTGTTCCACACCTTCTGAGACTTTTTTCAAACACCGGTCTATTTCACCTGTGCGTGTTCGGGAACAGAAAACCCATCCGTTACAGTGTGTAGACAGAAATAACCAGATGAACACTTTGTGTGTGAGCTGTTACATGCTTTACCTTGGAGTTTTCTCTTATCGGCCATGGCTTGGCTATGATGCTGTCTTCATACCTTCTGTCCCTGCCATGGGGGAAAGAAAGAAAGAGAGATGAATATAAATATATATTTATATTCTAGTATAATTACACACTCATACATGCAGCTTTATAGGAATAATAATTAAATTAATAATAATAATAGTCAGTGTTTTATAAACACTCGGATCGCGTGCGCTGCTTATTTACTTCATTGGTGCAGATAAACAAATCTGTTTGACTAAACATTAAAAAATAATAAACAGGTAAGAAATCGTTTTTTTCTGCATTTTTACATTCCCTTGCAGCATTTAAACTGATGCATGGTCAGAAAATGTGGAATCTATCTCAACAGTCAGGTTTAGCGCGAGCCTGGGTTTTAAGCTAACAGAACGCTACGCTAGATTGTTAGCATGTTTAGCATCGCGCAGGCAAGCAGCACCGACTCCGTGCTCTCTCCCGATGCAATAAACACACACAATTAACACTGAAGTAACACATTAACCACGGAATCGCCATTTTCACTCCGCTAGTCATGAATGCTAAGCTAACGTCATCCTAGCCAAAGCTAGCGCCAATGCTAACGCTAAAGGCTAGTAGTTAGATTAGCATCCTGCAGCACAGCGCTCATTAACGCCGCGCGCGTTTCTCCTGTACCTTTTCCTCAAATATGTCTAATTTTGTTGTTTGTTGCTGTTGTTTTTGTTTAGATTTTTTTTTTCTAACAAAAAATATTGGCACAAATTATTCTCAAATATTTTAGTTTTTTTTCCTTCTTCGCGTCACTCAGCCTCAGTGTATATGAGCTACATTAAAGATGGACGTAAAAGCCCCGCCTCCACTGTAACAGGTCCCGCCCCCAATCATTTTTCCTTGCCGGTGATTCGAAGAAACACGCAGTTGTTTGTTGTGTAGGTTTCCATCTCCGTTATATATATTCTTTCGTTATCTGATTGGCTGGAGTTCAGTGTCAGTCATATGGGAAAAAATTAAGAAGCAAGTGCTTGATTCTCATTGGCTGTGGATTTTAGGTCCGAGGTTGTATTTACGGAAATAGTGTCACTTTTTATAATTATTATTAGAATTTTCAAGTAATCAATCAATTTTCGTTTTTTCTGGTATAAAATAAAAAAATGACTACTTGTTTATTTCTCTTTGGCTTTGTATAACTGCATCTGCCAAATTGGTCATGCTACAAAAAAGGTGGAATCAAGAGGTAAAAATCTCTTGAAATGTATTTCTTCTTTCACATAGCAATAACTTACTTTTAAACTTTATGAGCCCACAAGATGTGAAGTACAATGCATTTTGTATACATTTAATTAGTACCTGGTGTTACGTCTCTTCCTGGTAACACTAATGACGGTAACACCAATGACAGCAACACTAATGACAGTAACACCAATGACAGTAACACTAATGACGGTAACACTAATGACGGTAACACTAATGACAGTAACACCAATGACAGCAACACTAATGACAGCAACACTAATGACAGTAACACCAATGACAGTAACACTAATGACAGCAACACTAATGACAGTAACAACAATGACAGTAACACTAATGAAGGTAACAGGAACACCTTCCTTACACATGGTTTTCAAACACAGTATGTCAAAATCAATCTAATTATTAGATTTAATTTGTGACATTTTTACACAAATGGAGAGGGACATCTGACATACCTTCTGCATTTGTCCAGTGAGCTTCATCTAGTGAACTCTGACGCAGGAACAATTTCAAATAGTCAAATGTATTTCAAATAAAGCCCTTTTTTGTGTAACAGCAACACCAATGCCATAGTTTAGGGTTACTGATATTTATTTCATATTATTAATTGTATTTGTAATTATTGTTTCATGATTTTAGTGTTTCGCTTATTTTATAGGATATTAATGTTACTGTTAATCAGATTTATTTCATGAAAAAAAATCTTTTGATGAACATTAAATGAAAAAACATTTTAATTATTGAAAGTACATAACTATATTTGAAATGAAAATAAATGACATTTAACACGTAACAAGCTAATGTTTTATTCTGCATAAAAATGTAACACATCTATTAACATTTAAATGCTGTTCATTTTATCACAAGATTTATTCATACGTTTCCGTTTGTGTAAACAAAATGTATAAAAAAATAAAATGATCACGATAGTTGATGAATATAATAGTTCATGAATGTTATTAATAAAATACCATTCATAAAATGGATTACTAAATATAAATTTGATTATAAAACGTTAAACCAAAATAATTGACAATTAGCATAATGCATAAACATACAAAAAATTGATGGCTAAAGCTATTTTAAAACTCATGTCAGTGCTCAATTGTAATTAACCCTTTACAACATATTAATTATTACATCATTTATTAGTAGTGTAGTGTGAAAATACTTTGTTCTTTCATTTATTAATTTCTTTGTTAAATTATTTATGTATTTATTTTTATTTTATAATGTTTTCTTTTAATTCAATTAAAGTACATTTTATTTATATAGGGATTTTAACAATGGCCATTGTCACAAAGCAGAGAAATTCATAAAAAGTCATTTCAAAGTTACACTCTTTTGGGGGGGGGGGCAGGGGGGGATTAATAATGTGCAACATTTTAGTTCATTCATTAATTTTTTTTTTGTTTGTTTAGGCTTTTTATAGTTCATACATTTATTTTTCAAAAATAATTTAAAAGATAAAGGGACAAACTGATAATTATATCACCAGGTATTAAATGTATTAACAAGAAATATAAAATGAGCCCTGTTTTTTTTTTTTTTTTTGTGGATTCATAAAGTTTTAAAGTAAGTTATTTCTGTTAAAGATTAAATACGTTCTAGGTGTGAAAAGGAGATTTTTAATCACCAAAATTCCACCTTTTCTGTAGAATGACCTGTATAAATAAAAATTTCATAAAGTAATCCTAATTAACCATTAAAAATGGTTCAAAATTGGGATAACGTGCAAGATTGGGAGAAAAGCTCTTTAAAAAGAACTTGTCTTGTATTGAGTTTATTGATTTGTTCGTAATGAGTCATAATGACCGACCGGTTCAACACTGGTGTGTTTGTTTCACTGCGGCGCGAGCGTTCCTTCTGCTGATCAATTTCCTTAGAATGCTCGGAATGTCAGCAGGTCCACCGTGCGCGCTTTCCGATTGGCTCGGCAGGCTGTCAGTCAACCCTAGTGCTTAGTGACGCCCCGCCTCCCACCTCTCTCTCTCTCTCTCTCTCTCTCTCCACTTCCGGGACTCCGGCAGCGGCTCAGTGTCACTCGGTGTGCGCGCGAGGCGGCGACTGGAAGGCAAGTTTATTTCTTATTTATTACAGTGTTGTTATTGTCACTGTTTTCTGTATATCGCGGACGTTTTGCCTTTTATTTAAGGACTGTATCGTGTATATAGTTCAGTCTGTGCGGTAATAATGATAGTAGCAGTAATAAGAGCAGCAGGAGTTTGTTGTTGTTGTTGGCCTGAGCGGCTCGCGAGCGGACGGGCCACCAACTTACACTCTCATTAACATCATCATCATCATCATCATCAACATCATTATTATTATTATTATATTTCAATACTTTTACTGATGACACGTCTGATTGTGCTCAGGTTTAAGCTGCTAGCTGTTTTAGCTTTTCATTATTCATCAACAGCTCATAAACTCTTCATCTTATTATTATTATTATTATTATTATTATTATTATCTGTCTTTGGGTGAAAGCATTAGACTTGGGCCCGATGATGATGATGATGATGATGATGATAACAGCAACAACCAACCACCTGTGAAGCCTGTTCAACAACCTTATATAATTGTTTTCTTTGAATCATCTTCCTACTTTCATCAGTTCATAATGGAGAGAAAGTTTATCTCTTATCTTCGTCTCTTCACTTTTCACCTACCTTTTTTTTTTTTATCTCTCTGCCTTCGTTCCTTCCCTGTGCCTCCGGGTTCAACGTCTAATCCAAAGTACTAAAGGGTAAACGTGAGTGTCTAATAAAAGCCTTGAAGTTTCCATGACGACCCTCATGAGAGACCAAAAAAAAAAAGGAACGAAAGAAACGACACCGATAACCTTGTTACCGTTATTGTGTAATTCTCGACAGTACATTAAGAGAAAGTGAGGAGGAAGAATGCGTCCTTTGTGGACTCTTGGAGAAAGTCAGGGTCGTGTCCTAAACCCTCCACCCAGTATTACAAAAAGACAAAGTGTAACAGTATACAATCTCTCTCTCTCTCTCACTGTCTCTCTCTCTCTCTCTCTTTAGTATTTTAAACTGATCTGGAGCTCTGCCAGCGATTGATTTAGTCTAAACACCTCGCAGAAATGAAACGAGGCCGCAGAATGGCACTTTCATGAACACATCCTTTGGTTGTTTGTCTTTTTGACGCCGCCTCGCGTCCCTGCGTTTTTTCTCATCGTAAGAGCCGAGCACTGAGGATCGTTCCAGAAACCTCAAACGTCTCCTGTCGGCCAATCAGAATGGAGAATTCAGCATCGACGTAGATCACTCCTACGCTGACGCCATCAGTGGATGTGTAACGCTGGCTAAGTGTTTAAACTGATCGAATGTGACAAATGTGGAACAATCCGGACAGTGAGTGTGACACGTGACGGTTGTGATTACTCAGAGTCATGCATGGTTTCGGTTTTCACCCAGCGCACTCACACTTCTGCTTCTGCTCCTGTACAACAGTGGACGTTATATTTTAGACCACAACCTTACTACACACACACACACAGAGTAAAAAATGAAAAAAGATCGGCAGAAATATTGCAACTTGCTGGCCGCTAAATCTCTGATTCGGCACTTTTTTACTTTCCACGTCATACTTCTTTTTCCGTTTGATTAATCAGTAGACCATAGGTCACTGTCTGCTGTCTCGTCAGGGCCGGGGTGATTGGATTGTTGAGAACGAGACGTCGTTAATCATGCGAAGCCTCGCCGGTGCCGGGATTGTGCGAAAAATGTGACGAGAAAAGTACCGACAACTTGATGAATAGCCAGTCTTTACATATGTGGTGTTAAAAGAGTGAAAAGCGTGTCAGAAGATTTAGAGATATACATAAATATACTGTGCACTAACGATAAGAGTCACCTCCCGATACGATATCACGATACCTCGGTGCCGATTCAATTAAAATTGTGATTTTTATAAGTATCACAATTTTATAAATACCCTGATTCGATCTAAAAAAATTTCCCTCGATTTTCTTACAATTTTAAACCTTTAAGAAAAAAACGTTTAATAATTAATTAAATGTAGCCCTTTTCTTATAACATTCATTTTCTCACTTTAAAACCAAGCGCAGCATTTAAATACAAGAGTTTAACATTTAACTTCAAATGGAACTTGTTACCGAGCAGCTCGTATCTCCGTCCTCCGCCATAATTATTATTTCTGTACAAACTTAGCAAATATTTCCCTCCTAACACACGGGATGGAAATGTGTAAATAGTTCAGAGTGTGCCACCTGTAGGATTATAAAGAAATGCTAATTGGTAAAGATTGATGTCTGAAATGATTTTATCTCTACCGTGTACTGTATCCTGACGTTCCTCTGTTTCCTCTGTGTGTTTGCAGGGAATTCTCCGACATCAGACAAAAATTAGAAGCCTGATGATGTAACGCGGTGACGTCACTCCCCCTCGTCCACCCTCTGGCTCTGCACTGCTCCGGTCATGTTTACGCCTTAACGTGAAGATGTACATCGTGTCTTCGCGTCTGTAGCTCCCGACGTGACACTAGATCTCCGCTGCAAAACAGGAAGTGACATCGTCGTCAGATAATGGACTCCTCGTTTTTCGTTTTCATTGCCTTTAATCTTAGTTTACTTTGCACATACCTCACGACATCAATCAGCACGCTAGTTCTTCAACACTAACAAGCCTTTTTTTTTAATCAACATTATTATTTACAAATGTAAAACACTTACAGAAACGTATTTATTAGCGTTTACTACACCGTTAGTCAGCGCTTTTATGTGTGTCTTTTCGTTCTCATACACTGACTAGTCGAGGACTGGAAAACAGCGCCTTCTTCTTCTTCTTGTTAATTTTTTTTTATTTCTCTTTGAACAAATATCAGTATTTTTGCTTCAAGCAATAAATATAAGTAAATGCAATCAGGGATCAGTCGAACCTGCTGATGTCAAGTTTTTAATCTAGATAAAAGAAAAAAAAGAAAAAGTGCTGTCTGGGATTGCTACCAAAAACGTGCATGAGGAATGTTTTTACGTGACTCGTCCAAGATTTGTAACGACGATTTGTAACCATTTTATTCACTACATCCGCTGCTCCAGACTCCAGTGACAGCAGGTTCAGTTTTTGTTTTTTTTTTAATCGTAGCAATTAGGGATTTTTAAAATTGTTCCGTCTGCTGATGTGACACAAACGCTTTAACAAAAGAAAAACAAACAAACGAAGAAAAAAAAAAAAAACGTTTACTATTGCCATACCTCGAAACGTTAGCTACGAAGGTGAGTTAACGTCTGAATCGCACTTCCTTTAGGATCTTCCTTCTGAGGTTTATAAACCTGCTGAATCTCTTGTGGAACCAGAGTGGATTCGCAGGACAAGCTTGTGAAACGCAATATTTAAGAAACTCTTTGCTGTCTAATCCGTGAACAAACTGAGGCATCGTATGCATGAAGTCCTGAAAAGAAAAAAAAACATTACGATCATTAGAGACCGCGCTTCGGAAAGGAGAAGCGAAAACATTTTCCGAAGCGTCCCCGAGATGGATTGCGCGGCTCCGCGTTACACATTCGCCTGAGAAGCGACGGCTGTCAGAAATGCGCTCTTCGAGTCCTCGCAGTCCTTCCCCGAGCCCGTTCACCACCCAGGATGCTTTGCTGCACGGCCAGTTCACAGACTGGAGCACGGGCGGGGGGTCGGCGGGGAGCTCGGGCGGGAGCAGCGGTGCCGACAGTGGCCCTAGCAGCCCTGCGGGCGGCGTTTCGCTACCCTCCAGTCCTTCATCGAGCACTTACGCCCTCACTCTGACCCCGACGCATATCCACGTGCAGCGGGTTTGGCCCCGACCGGGAAAGGAAGCCCAACTCTTGCTGCCTCTCTCTGAACTGTCAGGGTGTAACTGCCCCCGGGATCCTGCCCCGCCGCTCTTTGTGCTTTATTGGTACCCAATGGGACGGAGGCGCAGGGGCGTGGCTAAACGCAGACAAGTGCGCGCTTACCTGGCTGAGACGAGAGCGGAGGCGGAGAAGTGGAACACAGCCGTGCAGTGCCTGCTGAGGGGCATCGATATCAGCGTCGACACAGGTGTGTGTGTGTGTGTTCAATCAGACAGTCCATATGCTTCTTTACTATGCTTCATGAAACATGCTCGCCTTTTTCTAGAATTCAGCAAAAGTTTGTTGCCGCGCCGACGTCGCCTGCTGCTATTGGTCAATCCGTACAGCGGGCGGGGTTTAGCGATGCAGTGGTGTCAAACACACATTTTACCAATGATCAGTGAAGCTAACATCAGCTACAACCTCATACAGACAGGTACACCCGTGTGTGTGTGTGTGTGTGTGTTTATATTTAAATTATTGTACAATTCTTCTTGTGTAATTGATTTAAAGAAATATTCATATTTATAATTTATTTTAATTTTGATCATTTTTATAATTATAATGTTTTACCTACTTTGTTTTGTATGTAATATCTCCATTACACTTTTGCACTGAGCTGGGTATTTGTGCTGTGTTGCGTTATGTTAGAGCGGCGGAATCACGCCCGCGAGCTGATCAGTGAGATCTCTCTCCACGAGTGGGACGGCATCGTCATCGCCTCTGGAGACGGACTTCTACACGAGGTCCTGCTCACTTATGAAAAACAAACCTGATTCACTCAAAAGCTCAGCATATCTACACTTGGTTATTACCTGAAACCCGTGACATCACTGGTGCGTGTTTGTTTTTCCGCTCTGTGCAGGTGATTAATGGCCTCATGGACAGGCCAGACTGGGAAGAAGCAATTAAAACTCCAGTGGGAATTTTACCGTGTGGCTCCGGCAATGCCCTCGCGGGCTCCGTTAACCACTATGCAGGGTAAAACACGAACCTGTCCCTTACCTTAACCAGTGGTACTCTACCTCTCCTTACCTTCATCTCTGAAAACTCAGCTGGTCTTAACCTCTAACTGCATCACCTCATCTATCCGTAACCGTAGCTCTACCTGCAGTAACCTTACCCTTCTGGTACCTCACGCAGCCCCACTGTACCTGGAAAAACTCTTAACGAAGTCACATTATTTGCTGCCACTTTTCATTTGATATCAGCTCACTAACTCACCTGATATTATTTGTAACTGGTGTTATTAATATTTTATATCTATACGACTCATCTAATATTACCTGTAATACCTGATTTTCTGATATTTTCCTGGACTAGTTCACCTCGTATTATCGATGCTAGCTTATCTACCAAGTGTACTCATACTCTTTAAAGGGCACATATTATTGCCCTTATTATGTTTGGATATTCACATAGGTCTCCAGTGTATGCATGTGTGTGTGTGTGTATACAGAGAACAAAAATGTGTGAGAAAAACATCACCATCTTTTTTCCTTTTTAAATTTTTCTTCCTAAATGTGGTAGGGGGAGGCGGCGCGGTGGGTTAGTGGTTAGCTTAGTGGGAGGTGTCGCCTTGCACCTCCAGGGTCCGGGTTTGATTCCCTTCTCTGTGTGCATGGAGTTTGCATGTTCTCCCCATGCTTGGTGGGTTTCCTCCGGGTACTCCAGTTTCCACCCGTAGTCCAAAGATATGCAGATTAGGCTAATTGTTGTTCTCAAATTGCCCATAGTGTGCGAATGAGTGGGTATGAGTGTGCGTGTGTGCCCTGTGATGGATTGACACCTTGGCGAACCCTGCCTCGTGCCCTGAGTCTCCTGGGATAGGCTTCTGCCCCCTGGAATGAACAAAAAAGGAATTTCAGGGATGATTTGAGTGGTATTTTAGCTGAAACGCTTATGTTAACTTGTTGTTACCTTTAAGTTACCTGGCCTCGACGACACTTTCTCTTTGCCTTACTTTCTCTCAGATTTGACATGTGCCTTCGCGAGCCCCTCCTCATCAACTGCTGCTTCCTGCTCTGCCGAGGCGGAGTCCGACCCATGGACCTGGTGTCCGTGACGACTAGTCCGTCTCCTTCATCATCCAATCAGAATGGACGACCCTCGCCACCCAAGAGACTTTACTCTTTCCTGTCTGTAGCCTGGGGCTTTGTTTCAGACGTGGACATTGAGAGTGAGCGCTACAGAGGGCTCGGTTCTGCTCGATTCACACTGGGAACACTGGTGCGTTTAGCCTCTCTCCGCTCCTATAAGGGCCGCTTGTCTTATTTGCCCCCTGGAGGGGCAAGTTCCACCCCGGAAGTGCCCTCGCAGACTCCGCATCGACCCCTTTCCCGCAGCATCACCGAAGGACTAGAAGCATACTGTAGAATGCCGATCCATCGCACCTGCTCTGATATGGGCCTCAGCGAACAGAGGAGCCTCCAAAAGGGGGATAGAGAACGGGAGAGGGAGGAGAGAAACAAGGAGAGGGAGCGGAGAAGAGCGAGAGGGAGAGGTCGCGGGAGAGGGAGAGGAGTGGTGAGGGCGAGCAGCCTTGCTGAGGACAGAGAAAGAGAGATGGAGGCGGAGGAGAAGATGGAGGGAACATCTGGGTCCAGTGCCGCGTCGAATGGAAGACTGGACACTAACGAGGAGGAGGAAGAAGACGACAGCACAAGAAATATGACAGAAGAGGAATATGATGTAGATGAAGGAAAAGAGGCGGACGAGAAGATGGAAGGCACATCCGGGTTTAGTAAGGAGTCAAGCGAAAGACAGGAGTCTGAGGGGAATGAGGACAGTTCCACAAATGAAAAAGGAGCGGACGAGAGCTGGAATGGCGTAGATGGAGCGAAGGATTTAAAACAAGAATATAGCGCAGATGAAGGAAGAGAGGAGGACGAAGAAGAGGCGTATTCAGACCCAGACCGACAAAAGGCGGTTCGTAAAAACTCCGCCCCACCCAGTCAGATTGCTACCGCCTTCTTTAGTCGGCCGATCGGAGCAGATTCTGAACAAGTAGAAACCCCGGCAAATGAAAGAGAAGACGAGGACCTGAACGGGACTTTTTTCCATGGTGGTGCGTTTCCAGCGGACAAAGGACGAGAGCGATCCCTCACCATTTCCTCACCCTTCCGTCGTACTCGGTTTTCCCTCTCTAAACCCAAAACCTCAGCGGACCAGAACAAGAACCAGAAACCAAACACTTCTAAGCCCCGACCTCTTTCCCTTCTTCACCAGTCCAATTCGAACTCCCTACCACCCAAATTCCCCCCACATTCTATATCTCTGTCCCCGTCCCCTCCTTCATCGCCAAGTAATATAGGCCCAAATATTTCCGGCTCCTCATCCTCGTTCTCCTTTGATCTGACCCACCCTGGTAGACTTCTTAAGCCACGCCCCCAGATTACCTCCCCTGTGGATCCACCCCCTCAAGATGACCTCTTGCCCCCCCTTGATCAGCCGTTGCCTACTCGGGATTGGGTGACTATCGAGGGCGACTTTGTTCTAGTACTTGCTATCTACCAGTCGCATCTGGGCGCTGATTTGTTTGCAGCGCCGCATGCAAAATTCGACGATGGACTCATTCACCTGACTTTTGTGAGGGCTGGGATCTCACGGGCGACGCTTCTCCGCCTGTTCTTGGCGATGGAAAGAGGCACCCATCTTTCTCTAACATCACCCTACGTGAGCCATGTTTCCGCACGAGCCTTTCGTCTGCAGCCCCTGTCGTCACGAGGGACGCTGACGGTGGATGGAGAGCTTGTGCCCTATGGACCCCTGCAGGCACAGGTACGGAAACGACTGATCACTGTGTCATTATCATGATTATTCGTTCCAAACGTTAGAATAATATGCTATATCGGCAAAATTATTCGAACGCCTTCTCAGAGGAGTGGAGGCTGTTATAGCAGCAAAGTGGGGACCGGCGTTGGAATGGGCTGTTTAACAAGCAGGTGTCCAAATACCTAATATTTTATATTCCCATGATGCCTTATTATCCACTAGCGTTAGTTCCTGTTGTTAACGGTTAAAGAGTTTTTAGAAATAGGTAAAAGGTTAAAGCTTTAAATAATCTGCTCAGCTTTAATGTAATCAGTGATATTAGTTCAGGTTGAAGGCCACATACATGTCTGTCTGTCTTTCTGTACGGCAGAACCCTCTGTCTACCTTACTAATACAATGAAAATAACATTTTGTAAGGTTGAGTATCTTATGTCATGTTTACCCTAAGTTGTACTTCTTGCGTCATCAGCAAGTAAATTATTAAATCTGGCACATAACTCTGCATAACATCACATTTACTCAACATTTTTATTTTACCGCATAATACTGGGCTCTCAGTTCAGGTATTTTACGCGTCCTCCCCTCAGACTGCTGCGGATATGTTTGCCCCATGTTTTATCTCATCGCTTCATGACCGTGGTTATTATTAGCACCACGGTTTTAAACTTCCCGCAGGAAGAATAAACATACATCTCTGAAGGTTCAGAATTCATAGTCTATTTGAAATGTTTTCATTCTTTTTTTTTTTTTTTTGGAATAAGCCTGGCTGTGTCTATACACTGTAAACTATCGCGCTGATAGTTTCTGTTAAGTGACGCATATAGCCACGCCCACCTCCAGGGGAAAAAGCTCTATATTTGTCCCAAAACAAAAAGAGCTAGATATGCTTATACTCAATATTTAGATTTCATTTATGGTGCAGATTTAACTTCAGACAAATACCGAAGAATTGGCAAAGTTTCATTAAACTCTGTCCAGACTAGGGTTGGGTACCGAAAACCGGTGCCAATACGGCACCGGTACCTATAGAACCGGACCGGAACAGAACGCGAATTTCGGTGCCTCATTTCGGTGCCACTTAAATGCCTGAACTGTCGATTGAAATAT
>JAQQZT010000033.1:3062337-3074300 GCA_030068275.1 Clarias platycephalus | reverse complement strand
TCTCTCTGCAGAATCTGTACGATAGTATTAAAAACGAGCCGTTCAAAATCCCAGAGGATGATGGGAACGATCTGACTCACACTTTCTTTAACCCAGACCGGGAGGGCTGGCTGCTTAAACTGGGTAAATGTGTGTGTGTGTGTGTGTGTGTGTGTGTGTGCGCGCGTGCGTGCGTGTGTGCGCGCGTGTGCGTGTGTGTGTGCGCGCGTGTGCTCTGAGATCTCGCGACTCTCTTTGTGAATCTTTCAAACCGGTGACCTGCATGGTGATGAGTTTATACTGTTGCCCTTTATAAATGCTGGCATGCTGTGCGAGTGTGTGTCAGTGAGCGTGTGTGTGAGTGTGTGTGTAACCTGCATTTCAGTTCTCTGCATGGTGGGGCGAGTGATCTGTCACTAATCCTGTCTCGCTCTTTCCCCCCGTTTCTCTCGCTCTCTGGTCTGTTCTGCTTGGCGTGTGGTTTCCTCTCTGCAGGAGGTACGTGCTCTGCTCCAGCTTCGTCCCAAATCCAGCTGCAGTTTGTCTCTTTTGCCTTTTACTTGTTTAAGAAACCAGATTAATTAACGGAAGTACATTCTAACATGTGAAGAGATTTAAAAAGTAAAAAAAAAAAAAAAAACAAGACTGACGTCTTTCTCTGAATCTCTCAGGAGGTCGAGTGAAAACATGGAAGCGGCGGTGGTTCATTCTGACCGATAACTGCCTGTATTATTTTGAGTACACTACAGTAAGTGCGCACTCCATTCTCAAATGCACTTTGGTCCATACATTGCTGAGATCTTCTGCTTGTTTAACGTGTGTGTGTGTGTGTAGGATAAGGAGCCGAGGGGCATCATCCCCCTGGAGAACCTGAGTATCCGGGAAGTGGAGGATCCGCGTAAACCTGTGAGTCTTCCAGCCATTACACTTGCTCCAGATTACTATTGTATATTCAGCCTATATATTTTCCAGTTGCCTGGCAACCACCTGAATTTTTTTTTTTTTTTTTTACATTTTGTTCCCCGTTGGATCTGTATAGAACTGCTTCGAGCTCTACATCCCTAATAACCGAGGGCAGCTCATTAAGGCGTGTAAAACGGAAGCCGACGGACGAGTGGTGGAGGGCAATCACATGGTCTACCGAATCTCCGCCCCCACGCCGGAGGAGAAAGACGAGTGGATACACAGCATCAAGTACTCCAACACTTCAGGGTTTTATATTCATTGTAAAGGCCACAGAAACATTTAGTTTCACCGTCAACCCGTTATGGGCGCGTCCCAAACCACACACCATGTTCACTATGTAGTCCACATATACAGTCACTAACACCGTCATTAGTCTCATGTGGATGTGTCCCAAATCACACACCATGTTCACTATGTAGTCCACATATAAAGTCACTAACACCATCATTAGTCTCATGTGGATGTGTCCCAAATCACACACCATGTTCACTATGTACTGTAGATCACACAAACTCCATCACTAACTTATCGGTAGGTTCCTGTGGACATGTCCCAAACCACACACCTTATTCACTATGTAGGCCACACAAGCTCCATCAATAACTCACCATTGTTAGTCTCCTGTGGACGTACCTAAATCACACACAGCTTACTCACTATGTAGGCCACACAAACTCCCATCACTATTCATTCACTAGTAATGTGTCTCACTCCACATGTTTTTTTTTTTTTCACTCACAAAATAGTGCCCTATGTAGTGTCTATGGCTTAATCCTTCAAATTTTTACACTTTCTAGTTTCATGCAAACATAAGGATAAACCAGCAGGACCTGAGGTCCTTTATGGAGATGAATCTTTTTTACCGCTAATGCTAGTCAGCTAGCTAAACAAGGCTAATCTGACGTAAGTCATCAAAGGAATCTATTCCTAAACGTCCATTATCTGCACTGCTAACGCTAGCCAGCTAGGTAGTGACAGGATTCTGATAACATGTTTAAACATTCCTTATGCTTCTCATTAAATGCTAGTCAGCTAGCCACCAGGAGCTAAACGGACAGGATTTCCAAGTGCAATTTCTAATCGTATTATTATGAATAATATTCATAATCTATATTGCTAATACTTGTCAGCTAAATAACATTCAGTAATCTGACAGGGTGTGAGAATATTTTTAAGACCTTTATAAGTATTCCTATTGCTAATGCTAGTCAGCTTTTTACAACAACAAAAAATTACGATAGAGTAGTTTTTTTTTTTTTTTTTCAGAGTATATCAGATTTAAATTATTTATGATCGAACACTAAGCAGCTAGCTAGCATAATGTAGTCTGAGAGAATTTTTAAAATAAATATTTAGTTCCTTGAAACTAAACTAGGTAAACTAGGCTAATCTGACGTAAGTCATCAAAGGAATCTATTCCTAAACGTCCATTATCTGCACTGCTTGAATTAGAATGATTGTAACCAAACCAGACAGCTAACATTTATTGTCCTGACAGGATTTCTGGGGGGAAAAGTTCAATATAATGTTCCAAAACTCTTTACTGCTAGTTTTAGCTAACTAGCTAATCTGACAGGATTTTCTCAAAATATGTATAACCTATGTAAGATAGCTAGCATTAGGCAAGTTCCCATGATGTGAGGTGATTTTTAGTCTAATTAAAAATGTATGTTTTGCTTACGCTAATTTACTAGCTAATATTAGCTAACCTGACATGATTTCTGACAGGAATTTTAAATCCTATCCTCAAAAAAAAGTATCTTTCCTTTTTTTCTTGCTAATCAGTTACTAACTTGAGCCAATCTGAAAGGATTTCTGACAGGACTTTTAACTCAGTAATAGGACACGCTGCATGTGGACAGTGAGAAGTCATTTATAATGAATAATTTAAGTTTTTAATAAATTATTTAATTACAAAATATTTCTGCTTAAGCGTTCACATTTAAAAGTAACAAGAACTAATAATAAATACAAAGCCATGGGTTTTAAACAAGATGATATTCCTCATGTGTCTTAGTCTCTTGTGTAATTGAAAGTTTGAGTGGGCCGGCAAAAAATCTGCACATTTCAAATTGGCCTGCAACTTTGTTAGGTTTGCGAATGGCTGAAAAAAAAAAAAAAAGAGAGAATTTTGTGTACTTGGTGGTATAAAGTTGACTAACTGATACCTCTCTGTCTCTGCGTCTGTCTCAGATCGGCGGTGAGCGTGGACCCTTTCTACGAGATGCTGGCTGCAAGGAAGAAACGCATCTCCTTGAAGAAGAAAGAAGAGCAGGCTTAGGACCTTTTCTTCTTCTCCTCTTCTTCGCCTTCCCTTTATCCTTTGTTCATTCCTCCATCACCACCACATCATTATTTATCCCTCCTCTGAGGACTGTTTATTGGAGGACGGGGCTGACATGAGCTTCAGTGTTTCATTCACTCCTTTGCTCGCGCCCTCCAGCGGAGTGTTCACGAAGTTACCCCACTCAGGCTAGGCCCGTTTGCGGGAAAAAGAAACAAGGTACTCCAGAAGTGTTATTAACAGGAAGTCTCAATAGTCCGTAGCGTCCATACACAGCACTGTCTCTGTATACTTTTATGTAAAGACGACTTTTTCGATTATTCTCGTCATTATCGTACCATCGTCCTGATACACAACTACTGACTTTAAACATTGACTACTGTCCATACACACTACTAGTGCTGGACACTACTTTCAATACACACTACTATCACTTTGCCTAGTACCTGCTACAGTCCCTACACACTACTAGTGCTTACTACTGCTGTTTGCTGGTCTTCCTCTCTCTTTAATCAAATACTGTGAAACACTCCATTACTGAAACACACCTCTGTAGAAGTTACTTATCAGTCACATGGATATGACAATAATCATCATCATCATCATCATCGTTATCACCTTAGATCTGTATTTCTTTATTTACTTTCCTTTAAAGACACACAAAGGACTAGCTTCCAGGCAAAAGTCAAAGAAGCTTTATATTAACTCCTGGCTCTTTGCCAGTTCTCAGAATGACTTCTACACACTAAGTAATTCCCCATATGTCCATTAGAATATTGAGAAATTCCCAGTAATATTAAGTGCGTCCTTCTTCCTGTGTAGTGCCGAGACGGGAGATAAAGGTTCACTCCTCTCTGCACAGGGTAATAATTAACTCCTTCTAGTGCACTACATTTTTAGGGTATGAAGTAACAGTTCACGAACCCTATGCCGTGCACTATAATCCCAGCCAAAAAGCATTCCCTACACTGCATCACATAAAATAAATAACAGCTCACATAGCAACCGAATTCCCACAAGGGAGTCATTTGGAATACAGCTGACTCATCCCTACAATAGTACAGGCGCTAGTCATGCTCGTTAGCTTTTTCCAGACAGAAAGCTCGTTGTTGTTATTCATGCCGTTTCAGACGCACACATTAAGCAGTGAGTTAGCTGTGAGTAGATTTAGTGTCCCTTCATCAAGCAGGTCGCATTCGGTTTGCTGAAATCGTGCCTATAAAAGGCTTTTGTTTTATTTTCATCAAAAGCTGTAGCTGCCTAATAATCACCCCACAGGGATCCAGAAGAATGCTGATGACCTCTCTTACTGTTAAACAACAGGAAATCAGTGCTGGCGGGGTGTGACAGCGTTAGCACAGCTTTTTGAATAGGTCCATTTATTTCAATATACGGGAAAATAAAGATCTAAAAGTAGCGCTGGGGCTACACCCTCATCACAAAAACAAAGACATGCCTAATAAATCTAGATGCAGATTTAATGCATAGAAATTTTTAAAACATACCTCTATGGAGTTATTTTTCTGTCATATAGAATCATATGGGAATACAAGTAAGATTTTTTTTTTTCCATGCAAATCCACGTTTCGATTCATAAATTGGGTTTGTTATTTATGTTTACAAGTCACAGATTATGAGAGCTCAAGCATTACTTTATGTAACATTTTGAGTTATGGAGACGGGGTTGAGATAAAAGTTGCACATGACTAATTGCAGAACATAACAGTAATGAACCGCTCTAAACAAAACAGAAAATCGCATTTGACCATAAACTATGAACATAAACAATCAATATAACAAACTAAACATTAAAACTGAACTAGAATTGCACTGAAGATAAACTAGTAATGAAAAGTAAACTACAAATGCAAAATAGTAACAAAACATTCACTCCCAACACAAAATATAATTGTAATCTAAACTATAAGCATAAAATGTTAATCAAACATAAACTACAAGCATAGCATGTTAATGAAATGTAAACAATGAACCTAATGTCAATAATAGGTCAAGTATGAAAAGTAAACTATGAACATAAAACAGTAAAGAGGCACACTACCAACACAAAACATCAGAATTAGAAACAGTGTAATGTAAACTACGAAAATAAAATATTACTGAAATATAAACCACAAATATAAAATGCTAACAAAATGTAAACAACTAACCTAAACCTCAACGAAACGTAAACTACAAAGCTGAAATGTCAACGAAACGTAAACTACAAAGCTGAAATGTCAACGAAACGTAAACTACAAAGCTGAAATGTCAACGAAACGTAAACTACAAAGCTGAAATGTCAACGAAACGTAAACTACAAAGCTGAAATGTCAACGAAACGTAAAACTACAAACCTGAAATGTCAGCGAAATGTAAACTACAAAGCTGAAATGTCAACGAAACGTAAACTACAAACCTGAAATGTCAACGAAACGTAAACTACAAACCTGAAATGTCAACGAATGTAAAAAATGTTGTTAAAATGTTAACAAAACGTAAACTCTGAACTTAGGTCAATTAAATGTAAAGTACAAAAATGTAATATCAATGAAAAGTAATCTACTGTATAAACATAAACTAGAAACGAAGCATACACTACCAACACAAAACATCAATGTAATGTAAACGACGAACATAAAATATCAATGAAAAGTTAATTACAAACATGAAATTTAAGCAAAATGTTAAATTATAACTACAAACTCAGCATAGTAATAAAATTTGTGCGTTCAAAGGCATAATTTATTACATTATTTTTTTTTTTCAAAGTTGCATTTCCATACAATTTCTTCAGACGGTAAATGAACTCCATACACCTCATAAGCACATTAGCGGGCGTGTTTATTTGACACGGCTAGTTCACTTTGATTGTGGGCTTTGAAGGAGTTTTATGGCAGCTTAATGTATTCCACTTTGTCATTACTGTTTTGTAAATATGTTTAGTATTTTTTTTTTCTTATGCTCGTGGACGTGTTAACTTATTGTTTCATTTCTTTTTTAATGTTTTAATTTTATTTTTATTATTATTATCAAAATAAAATTTCATCGTCATGGACTGGGGATGCATGTGTGCCTGTCGAATCAGATACGATCGCCTCGGCTTTGTTTTTACAGAGAGAGTATTATTAGCGCTCCATAGTTTTCAGTTGTATGTGTTTTAATTTAGCGTGAGTATTTGGTGTACTTGACCTCAACATTTGCATATGAATTACTTTAACATAAAATAAATAAATTAATCAATCAATTCTCGCCAATCGTTTGCGTAAAAAGTAATAAACATGGAACGCTAATATTTCTCTGCAGTAATTAGCCTTGTGGTTTAAGCTACTAATTAACGAGAATGAAATGTAGCAGTGTTCCTTGCTTGATTCTTTTTTTTTTTTTTTTTATTATTATTATTATTATTTCCCTGTTAATATGAACAAGTGCTGCTTTATTTTATTATAAAACGTCTAAATATAGCGTAGCCATGTCTGAAGTTAGATAGACTCTGTATTAAAGGAGCAGGCTGTTCTGCATATGGAGTGTTACATTGTTATGGCTTGTGCGTCCTTCGTAGTGCACTTCATTCCGTTTGGGATTAGATTGCACTGTTTTTGACTGAACAATATAATAAACAGGAAATAGTCTCTTAATGTAGCAAAGATACAATACAAGGTTACACATATGTACCAGTGCCAGACAATAAAGTTCAAGACGACCTCACAATCACGACTCTAATGTCTTTCTTACTTTCTTTACTCTGTCCGGATAAAGTATCGCCCCCTGCTGCTTACTTTTGACAATACAGAAAACATTTTGAACACAATATTGTCTGCTTTATTTCTTTGCATGTGTAATCATACACACTTATAAATGAAGAGCGAGGAAATGTCACTCATGCTTCTTTTTTATTAAAGCAGCGCAGTTACACATTACATTATATAAAAAGCATAATATAGAAACATGAAAAAAAAAAAAACACTTTCCCAGGGTCAATCATAGCTAAATATGTTTTTCACTTGGTCACTAATTAGTGCACTAGATATCACAATAGGGGATTGAATGCATCATTTAAAAATGGCTCCTACACCCTAAAGAGTATTACTATACAAACGTATAAAAAAAAGTGCTCTACATTGAGTGTGACATGGATTCTTTCTGGCTACTGCATCATATATAGTGCACTTAATGTCTGAAAGAACAAAATAATTCTGTTGGAAAATAATACCACATCGACTAAAGTATAAATTACGGCTTCGAAAACTCTAGTGCACCATTTGATTACACTACGTACCTTAGTGCACTAGATGTCTAGTTTCTTAATGTTTTATGCGATATTTATTAGCTAGCTATTTGAGACTCAGCACCCTATATCAGTCCATCTAACCTACTAAACATACAACTCCATTTCCAGCATAATGCTAATTCTCTAATAATTGCTAATGCTAGCTTCTTTGGTATTGCTGTATTTTTCAGTTCGCTTTCTGCCAAAGCAAATCTCGAGTCACACCTACTTTGGGGAAAAAGCTGCGTTTTCATATAGAATTCTTTAGGCCAGTCTCAAATCACTGAGTCAGGTACATAGTGCATAAAGTCTGATCTGAGACACAGCCCTAGGGTTGTTCAAAGCTATAGGGATGACAAAAATTTCCTAACTAATCCACCTAATCAGTAACAGGGTGGTGTGATGGCAACCTTAGTGGCAGGGATCAAATGGGTACTTGGTGACCCCACCGTGCAGCTCCACGACTGACTCCGCCCAGCTTATGATATCACCAGTCATGTGACCTCGACAGGACGCGAGACTGTAGATGTCCTGGCGTGTGAGTGTGTGAGACCAGAGCTGTAGGTCTGAGATTTCACCAACAAATGCCTGGGTGGCATCGAAACGTCCTCCTAGTGAGTCCTAACACACACACACATATATATGTGAAGGGCTATTAATGAGATTACAAGGTTTAAATTAAGTGTGTGTGTGTGTGTGTGTGTGTGTGTGTGTGTGTGCGCATGTATGGATGAGTGCAAGTGTGTCACCTGCTCTTGTCCCAAAATAAACACTCCTCCAGGTTTAATGGGTTGCCAGGCGTTAAGATTTTCCCCTGATCCTCGTTTTGTTCCGTCCTGATAAACCTCCCATATCCCATCCCGTGCCAACCACGTCACACACACATGGTGCCATTTCCCATCATGCAGAGAGAGAGGTAATATCACTGCCTATACAGGAACACAGATAAATTGGTTTAAGGTATTATTTGTGGTTTTGTCCCTGTGAAAAGTCAACCATTAGCGCCCTCTTGTGGATTGTTTTCTGTTTCCAACCAATCAGAGACCAGCATGAAATTCAAGCTCTTTTTGTCGCTGACTTTTATTTCTTTATTTCGTCTTCCCTTACCATGTCTTTGATGAGTAGCTCCATCGGCTTGTTCCCCCACTGGATCAGCACCAGTTCATTTGCTTGCCCGGGGACAGAGTAGGAAAACGGTGTCCCAATGCCTGAGGCTCCACCCTTCAGCCACATACACAGCGTCATGGCGTAGATCTCACGAGTCACAGTTCGCTTCACTCTTCCATACATGTAGTTTGTGCGCATGGGGAAGCCAATCTGGAAACTTCTGGGAGATTTACTTCTCTTCCTTGTTCCTGTAAATAGTAGCAATCATAATGAATAAAGAATTGGTCAGGATTTATACCAAATCATGCTTTCTGAAATGATCTGTGTGTTCACGTGTGTTAGATCATGCACCATGTGTGAGCTGCTTCAGCACTTTGTCCAACCCGTCAAGCGTCGTCCTGCGAACCTGGGAGCGGTGCAAAGTCCTCGGCCGGCTGCTGTCGTGGCGACTGTCATCATGGTGATTGTCATTCCCATCATGTTGCCCATCATGGTGCTCATCGTCATGATGGCCGTCGTGGTGAATTTCATCATCCTCGCCATCGCTGTAGTGAGGGTTGCCGTCGGTGATGGATGCTGTGTGATGCAGCAGCTGCTGTTCGAGGGCAGAGATCTTCCTCTGCAGCAACTCTTTTAAGGAGGCAGAGTATGTGGTGGACGTGTTCTGTGTCTGTTAAAAGTAAAATAAATTAAAATTTCAGGGAATGCCCTTTTACACATAAAAAAAAACACACTTTAAAAAAGGGATTCCTCAAGGGTTAGTTCTACATCCACTTCTGGATTCAGGTTTGATTCCCTGTCAGGGAAGCAACCCTAGTGGCTAAGAGGTTGTATGAGCTTGTGCACCACTAGTGCCAGTTGCAATTTATCTGTTCCCCTGGATAGAAAAGGGAGGGTTGTGTCAGGAAGGGCATCCAGCCTAGAACCCAACCCTGAGGAATCCCTTTGTAAAACCAGGGTCTGTGGAGGTTGCTCAGGTTTGATTCCCAGTCAGGAGAGCAACCCCGGTGGCTAAGGGGTTATATGAACTATTAGACCACTAGTGCCAGTCGCAGTTTATATGATCCCAAGATAAAATAATGAGGTTTGTGTCAGGTAAGGCATCCAGTCTAGAACCGATCCCTGAGGAATCCCTTTGTAAATTCAGGGATTGTGGAGGTGTAGGTTACAAATTGTTTTCTGTTTTAAGATCTCAAACAAGAATAGTAAGAAACTGGACTGGAAGGACTCAGACAGAGTACTAAGTCTAAGTACTAGTGATGTGGAGGCATGGCTAAGTCAAGCATACTGTTTTGAAAACTGATATGCCATGTGGAAAGTGCCACTTTTCTCTGTCTTTCTCTCACCTGCAGGTTTTCCAGTCTCTCCTTTAATGTCGCCAGCATGTGGCTCATCTGCTCCGGCGAACTTGGGTGTGACAGACCCATTATCTCATCACCCGTGTGCTCTTCGTTGCCATGGTAATGCCTGAACTGGGTGTGTCCGTGCTCATGTTCACCCAGGCCGTGCCCGAACCCCTGGCAGAGTGCCAGCTTGGACGTGAGCTCGCGGATTGTCTCCCTCTGGTCCAGAATCGTTTCTTTTTGCTGCACTAAGCTCTCGCGCAGGTGCAAGATGGTGGGCGTGGCCTCATCTGACACATCCCACCAGGGGTCACCACGATGGCTGTTGTAATGGCCACTATGTTGCCTGCTGTGATGCTCACCATAATGGCCAGTGTGATGGCCGCTGTGGTGGTCAGTGCTATCTGAGGGGACGCAGGGGGCATCAGGGGGTATGGGGGTACAGATGAAACGTGGCTGAGCACCGAGCTCGTACTGCGAGCCTGAAACTCCCGCACAGACAATTAGCACGCACAGAAAAAGAGGTATCGGCCATCCAGACAACCTCGTCCTTTTTAGAGGATGAAATAGATCACGTCTCATTTCCAGTGTAGTGTGTCTTCTGCGTTATGTTGGTTTCAATTTTGATTTATTTTTCTCTCTCTCTCTCTCTCTCTCTTTATTATTATCTTGCTTTATTATTAAAATGTTTCAAGCACAAACAGCAGACAAATGACCACACTAAAATACGCTAACAAAATTAAACCATGTATAATTGCTTAATTTAATATCATGTCATATTTAATATATTCGTTAGGAATAAACTCGCACTGCTGTCTTTTAAAGTCATTAATCTGTCTGTATGATTTCCCTCTTCTGCAAAGTGGCCTTAAGGGTGAAGCGTTTTAACTGTTATAGACAGATCAGTGCGTGTGTGTGTGAGAGAGTAATCCTTGAGGGCGTGGCTCTAACACCCTCCTGCAAAAAAAACAACAAAAAAAAAAACAACGAAACATGAGGTCTCATAAAATACCGTCCAACGCTTATAAACTCACTCTCACACACACAGTTGAACATCTATCTAAACATCCTGTCCACACACCAGTCGCTCCATCAGGGTGACATTAAACAGACAGCACTAGTGTATACACAGTGATAAGACATGTAGACACTATGACACATTTAAAGACAACGACGTCGAGACTAAGAAAACTGCAGTATCAAGATTAACGCCACAGAATTCTTCATTCTGATTGGCCAGTGATAAGAAGAACTCAGAGTTACACGTTATTAATTATAACAACAAATCAATTAACTATACAGGAGAAAATAACAGCAAATTATCAGCACATTTCTGAGGAATAAGAGAAAAAAAAACACATCAGGAACTTGTGTTCCAGGATGGCATGTCCAGTCAGGTCTCATTCTTTACATAGCATATAAAACTCATATATGTAGTTCAATATTTATTAGTGTGTAAGTCATTAAATTGTGTATGCATTTGTTTAGTACTTTGGAATATTATTAATAAAGATAGTTTCTTACCTGTGTGTGTCCCAACAGCTTAGATGGACTTAACTCAGGCAAACGAGTTAATATCTCTCGCTCTCTCTCTCTCTCTCTCTCTCACTTGCTCACTCTCACTCTGTCATGCTATATAGGTATTTGTATACTGAAATCAGTTTATCCAGGATAGTTGTTACATACTGTATGTATCTATTGATAATTTATACAACCTAATAATTTTCCTCAGCAAATAAACTTTCGAATTATCGATGGAGACATGGCGGCTATGTCGCTAAAAGTGTACACCGTCACAAGTATTAACAAGCTAATCGGTGGAATTAAGCTGGCGACAGATGGCCACAGATTAAGGTGCCATAGATGCTATTAAAGGAAACGTCATTTCTTTTTTCAGATCGTAAATTCTTAGCGGTTTACGACAGTGAACTCTTTAAGTGTGTGAGGGTTTGCCCACTAGAGGGCAGAGTTTATGTTGTAGTTTTGTTTAGTTAGGCTCGGTTTCCCAGGAAGCACC
>JAQQZT010000033.1:3048425-3059305 GCA_030068275.1 Clarias platycephalus | reverse complement strand
ATTGGTGCAGGTGTTTGTTTACATTGAGACAGTAGCGCATTAGTAGATTATTATAAAGTAGATTATTAAATCCCACATAACTGTTCATAACATCACTTTTACTCAACATTTAGATTTCACTTATGGTGCAGATTAACCTTCAGGCCGAGATCTAAGGACTGCAAAAGTTGAATTAAATTCTGCCCAGCCGGTTTGACGTGATACTGTGACAGAATCTGGCTGACAGACGCACAGAAAGAAAATTTTTCTGAGATTGATTTCTGATCCTCCAATGTATGAAACGTAAAGATATCATTGAAAAATCCAGTTCTGCCCAAAATCTTTCTTGTATTTATGTAGATTTATGAAAGGAGTCTTCAGAGTCAGAATTTTGTAACAGCCCAAACAATATAAGAGATAGGAGATATTCTGATGTAACCACACACACACACACACACACAATTTGCATTAATGTAAGCCTCAGATCCGTGTGAATGAGAAAGAGCAGGATGGGGGAGGATGTAGTGAAGGATGTGGGGATTGTAAAGAATTTGGGGCTGAAGTCCAAAAAGGGCTCATTTTTCAAATTAGTGCCCTACATAGGGGCCAAAGCCACTGTGTCACTAAACCCCCAAAGTAGGGAGGAGGGATGCATTTGGCAGTAAGCTCTGGTCATTATTCTCCTCACTGCACATGTCCAGGCTCATTATTATTCACCCCGAGTGAAGGGGTGTGTGTGTGTGTGTGAGAGAGAGAGAGAGAGAGAGAGAGAGAGAATGTGGGAGCAATGAAAGACAGAAAAGAGGGCTGAATACCAAATGCACACTTTCTCCTTTGTAAAGTGTACTACATAGGGTGCAAATGCACGCCTGCGCAGAGTGCGCAACAGGTTGCGTCGTGTCCATTTGGCGCGCGCCCCCGGAGTGAGAGGGGACATTGTCCGTGCACACAAGAGAGAGAGCGAGAGAGAGAGAGAGAGAGGCACACGGGGGGCGCGCGCACGCTCGTGCACGGGGTTTACAGTGCCACAGCACTCGCGAGCCATCCAAGGGTTTCACCCGGAACATGTGTATATAATAACATCTGTATATATTTCGGCTTAATTGATTAATTGATTCGTGTTAATTGGACGATGGGCGCGTGAGGGCGGTGCGCGTAAAACGAGCGCGCGGCAGTGGGAATAACGGAGAGAGAGAGAAAAAAAAGAGTGAAGTTGATGCAAGCAAAGACGGTGAGTAGGCGCGCGCGCACACACACACACACACACACAGCAAGCAGAACAGATCAACAGGTGCATGGGAAAGCTAATGAACACCATCAGTTAACACTGACACCATGCATTACTTTAAATAAATACTAACTTTTACATTAACCCTCCCACACACACACACACACACACACACACACACAGTCTGTTTATTCAGCTCTCTCACACACAGCATCATCTCTTCCAGTTTCCAAACTGACACACGAACTGAATACTCCAGTATAATTAACCCGAGACATGACATTAACATCTGCCTCTTCTGCATAATCAACACTGGTGTTTTGTGAACATCTGCAGCATGAAACTGTGGCCACATTTGAGTCCCAGGGTCTCGGGTTCGATTAGGGCAGCGCTGCAGTGAAGTGAGCTTCCTCATTTACTGCATGTGTGTGATGTATGACAAGAGTTTGTATCCTAACCTCTCTATCCAATAATGAAAAAATGTGTGTGTGTGTGTGTGTGTGTGTGTGTGATCGGTTTCTCTTGAGCAAAGACAAGCAGCAGGTTAAGTCAGTAAGGAAGATGATAGAAGGAAAGGAAGAGGTCAGAAGGTTTTCTTTTCCCCATGCGTTGTTCCTCAGTACAGGGTAATGTGTGTGTGTGTTCTGTGGCACAGCAGTGTGTGTGTGAATGTTTGTGTGTGTGGTGGGTGACTTTGCTCCGGGCTCCTGTCTGAGCGGATAATCCACCCTGGAATTCCAGTTTCTTTCCCGACGGAAAAATCTGGAAGGATCACAGATTTGTTTGTTCAGTCAGATTCCAGATTCCGCTTATCTGTCTCACACACTCACACTTGCACACGCACACATACGCACACATTGTGTGAAGTTGTCTTCTTCTTTTTTTGGAGTTCGATACTAAGTGCTATGTGCGGAATATTTTAAAAATATATTAATCATAAAATAAACTTCCATAAATTGTTTCCATGGTAGCCGCTTGTACAGTACAAGATCTCGCCCGGGTTATGCTCTTAAGGAACAGTTAAAAACATACATTCAAACATAAGGAGTCTCCAGTTTCCATGCTTTATGAATAATAATTAATGTATTAAATAATCACAATCAGTATCTAGCTATAAATTAATCTTTACGACTCTGCTTTAATGTTAGCGCAACATCCGTAGTTCAGGGTAGTAACATAGTAACATCTGTAGCGCCCTCGTGTAAGCTGTTGTTCTTTATTGGCTTTATTCTTGTGTTCTTTATCCACAGGTGGGCGTGGCTTCATTCTCCAATCCAGGGTTGTGTTTGAAAGAGTTGCAGTGACATGATGTCAAGATCTGACGAGGTGAACAAAATGACAGAGAACGTCTACAAGGTAAATCAACCGAAGCTTTCTTGTATTGTATACTTCCTGGTTTTGTTATTTCTTCCTCAAACTCCGCCCATGTAACCTCCTCTTGATTTTTTTCCCGTACACCTGTTCTTCATAAACAGTGTCAGAATTTTTATTAGATTTTACAAGCAGAAGACGTCTGACTTGTGTAGATTTGTAAATGGTCTCGGATATATCGATAGTGCTACTGGTAACAACTTGGCAACCGGATGTAAAGGACTGTACTTACTACTACAGTACACGTGTACTACTATACTGTTATGCGTGATGTATGGGTGTTTGTTTGTGTATGTGTGTTTAGGGCATCCTGGACCAATTTAACCCCAGTTTGAAGAACTTTGTCACAATGGGGAAACACTATGAGAAAGCACTTACAGGTAAAGAAGACTTTGTTCTTGCTGTTTATAGCAAATTGAATGTCGGCCATCTTGAATCCTGCTTCAATCCGTGATCAACACAAAGGAAAATGGGGGAAACATGGGGTCCACGAACCCCCTCGGGCTCCGTAGTTAAAAAGAAAAAAAAACCCATTAGCGTAAAAACCTATATGCAGCTTTTTAAGATATTAGATTTAGGGGTCCAAGCACCAAAAGGTAACTCAGCCCTAATGTGTTTCTGTGTGGAATAAAAAGCTTTATAGTGTCAAAATATATTATTTTAACACAATGTTTATCAAGAAATCCAAATTGATCAGGTTATTGTACAGCTAAAGGAAAATGTTTGTAAAAAAAACTGCTTTAGCTGTATAAACTAGGTGTGCAAAACTAAGCAAACAAGTGTGTGTTCTTGCTGAACGAGTCGCTCCTGGTTACAGAAATGTGTTCACATTATTAGCTATCCAAGTCAAGAGAGTAATATTGTCTGTTCTCTCAGGCTGGGAGGGGCATTTCACTAGCCAATCACAGACATCTTCGAGGACATGTATGTGTAAGAGGGTGGATAGTACTAAACGCACAGCAAAATCTATTGATTGATTGGTGCATCATTTACTTTTCTTTCCCCTGTGCAGGAGTGACTGTCGCAGCAAAAGGCTACTTCGATGCTCTGGTTAAACTGGGAGAACTGGCCAGTGACAGTCAGAGCTCAAAGGAATTGGGTAAGAAAGACTGAAGGAAAGGAGAGATGGAAAAGAGGGAACAGGCAAACGTGTAGAAAGTGTAGAAAGGAGAGGACAATAAATGGAGAAGAAATGAAGCCAAGAGTGAGTGGAGATACAGAAAGAGAAAGAGGGAGGAGAAAGAGGAGAAAGAGAAGACTAAACCAAAGGGAAAGATGTATTATTAGTAAGAAATTGGGAGAATGACTGAGAATGCTGTGATGATGAATAGAGAGAGAGAGAGAAGTAAAAAAGGGTTGAAAAGATGAATACAGCGTAACAGAAAGAGTGACTCAGACTAGATGTGAGGATTGATTTTATATTTTTTGTATAACCATGCAGAAAGAGACAGACAGAGAGAGTAAAGAAGGGAATCAAGGGAAAGATAGAGACTAAGGAAGGCTGGTTAGTAAGAGACAGAAGTACAGAGACTGCAAAGACGAGTGCAGAATAAAAAGGGAAATGGGGAAAAGAGGGATTGGAGGTTAATGAGGGAAGTGGAACAGAAAAAAGCGGAGAGACTGAAGGCGAGAGACTGGAGGGTCATTGCACCACCTCAAAGACGATGGATTAAAAAGAGCAGAGACAGAGAACGAGAGAAAGCGAAATAGTTGGAGGGAGAGATATGCCAGCTTTAAACGGATTAAATAAATTGAAGGAAGTTGATGAAAAAGATAGAAAAGACAGAATGTAGACAGGCTAAAAAGACGACAAGTGCAGCATAAATGGGGAAATGCCGGAACACACAGAGAGAGAGAGAGAGAGAGAGAGCAAAAGTTAAGGGTGAACGAAGAAAGAGGGACAGAAAAGATGAGTGTGCCATAAAAAAAAAAAACGAGTGCACCATAAAACAGGAGAAGGAAAATGAACAAGAGAAAGAAAAGGAGAAAGAGAGAGAGAGGTCTTTGTTGAAAGATTAACAACACCACATGATCGCATTGTGCCGTTGGAAGCAGTGGCGGGGGTGGACGAGTGAAACGGAGGGATGGAGGGGATGAAGAATAGGGCCGCATGCCAAACTACACACACAGAGTGTTATTCAGTGGGGGGACACACACGCAACACACACACACACACACACACACAGGCTAAAGGGGTGACACAAAACAGACCACAAACCAGCACCGACTGCAGAGAAATTAATGTGGAAACTAATGAATGTTAGCTTCGGTGGGAACTGTTCATTAGAGAAAAACATTAATTAGCAAAAGTTTCTGTTGTTTTATTGTTATGTACCAATCAACAGCTGTGTTGTGTTTTTTTTTGTGTTGTTATATAGACTAAATTAAATGTTCAGTGATATATGTATTGCCTCGTTCAGCTGAAGTTCTAGGAACACTGTTGCTAGGCAACCAAAACTAGCTTAAGATAAAGCTTAAGATTGAGTTAGCAGTAACGTGGAGCAGTTACGTTAAAAACAAGACACAGTTGTCATAAATGTCAACATTCCTTTCAGATATGTTGGTAAATTGCCAATAACGGCTCCATGTGACTTCACATTCACTGATATGACAGTTAGCATTGAAAGCTAACACTGCATCCATGGATGTATAACCTGAGTTAGAGGTTTATCAGTCACAGTAAAGTGATAATGAAGACCCCCAAAATCTCCACTTCAGAATGCAAAAATATTGCGACAGTACTCACATTGTTTTCTAAACAACACAATGAAAGTTTGATTAGTGATCGACGCTAAGAGTGTCAGTTTTTGTCTATGTGGACTCATTTTTGAAGTAATTTGCTAACACATCTGAGGTAAATTTTGATACTACTGATTGTCCTGTGTCATTTTTACTGTCAAAACTGTCTGCCTTTATCTTATAAACAGCTACATGGTTAATGTTTGCGCTAAGCCCATCGCTAGTTTATGCTAATGACTTATTTAACATCCAGAATTTTGTTTTTGGTCAAATTTTCCTTGAACATTAAAAAATAGTTATCAGACTTATGATTGATATTAACTGTTAGAGCACTGAGTTCTGGGCTGCTTAAAAGTATTGGCACAGAGACTCTGAAGAAGCTACTTCCTCATGTCTATATTTTGATTGTAAACATACTATATAATATTCATTTTTAAATGTTTTGATTATGACAGCGCTTGCTCCGTGTGCTGATTTTGGTTGGTCTACCTGTCTTTAAATGAACATACTGCATAGGTTGTGTATTTCCGCATGAGTGCGTCTTCCTGATTGTTCGTATCTGCGTTTCATGTCAGGTGACACATTATTCCAGATGGCTGAAGTGCACAGACAGATCCAGGTGCAGTTAGAAGATGTGGTGAGTTCACATGCTATTAATCAAACAACCATCAAACGAGACACGTTCTCTGAAAAACGATTTATTGGGTGTGCCAGTAATAGAAAGTAATCAACATTTAAATGTGTGGTTCGTCTGAAAGGAGTTAGCTCTTGTTTTCGTATACATTATAAAAGATATAAAGGGTGCATGAAGATAAACCTGGGGTATGCCTTGCAGCTGGAATTAATCAAAACCTTGTGACCAATGAGAATCAACAACTCAACAGAACAAGGACGAGATATGAGTGGGTTTTCATTGCAAAATGAGATAAATCCATCGTGGCCAATTTTGAGAGGGTTTTTGCAAAAGAAGCAATGAAAAGTGAAAAAGTACAGAGTTTTGTTAAATGTAAAATATTTCAGTGACAAAGACTGTTGATCATGAACAAAAATAAAACAAAATACAAAAAGTTAAGTTTACAGAATTCTGAGGCTCCATCTTAATGCATTTAGATTGTTCATGGCAGCCACTGTTTAGTCTAGCCTGTAGGTTCGCTTCACTGATAATGTGATAGAAAGAAACAGTGCGATTGGCTCTCTCTCCCCCCCCCCCCCCTCTTTTTTATGCATTGATTTGTAGGAGGTGTCTGAGGAATAAACTAGGCCAGATTAGAAGTAAGCCTGATAATAGGGAATTTCTTGCCCAATAGATACGTTCTAGTCAATACACACAATATACATCTAAGCCACACACTACTGCAAACGTCAGCACATTGAAATAATACTGAGCGTGTGTGGGAAATGCTAGGGAAAGGTCAGTTCTCCAAGCCGAGATTAGCCTCAATCATGATGGAATGTGAATGTTTTCACTGGTTGAAATATTTCAGTTATTATTTTGTTCCTGCTCACATCAGTTTGACCAGCAATCACTCCTTTTTTTTTTACTCGTATCTCTGATTTCAAGGTATTTTATTTTTGTTTGTTTTGCTCTGCTACTTTTAATCCCCTGTAGTTGGAATTGCATATAAAGTATATAGTATATTTATAAGTGTACCAAAATGCGATATATGTATAAACTAGCTGAAGTACCTGTTGTTGACGGGAGAAGAGTTTGTAGAAATAGTTAAAAGCTAAAAATAATCTCATCAGTTTTAATGCAATCAGTGATATTATTATTTTAATTGCACTAAGTCAAATACACTCCCTGTTCGGTAATCAGAGAGTGAATCACAGATGAGAATTCGAAAAAGGTAGAATGGATAAAGATGAAGTTTTGTCTTAAAGTGACTCCAGCAATCCGCCAATTAACTTATACCACTTTAGCGATGTTATTTTAGCGGTGAAAATATGAACTAATCCCAGTAAAAATATTCAGTTTAGCTTTTTTAATTAATATCTATTAGTGTATTTTAGAGGAGATTAAGAGTAGAAGTGACGTTATGAGCAGTTATGGTAACTGTTCATACCATCGCTTTTACTCAACAGTACTGCAAAAGTTTAATTAAATTCCTTCTAGTAAGTTTTACATGATGCTTTGACAAAATCTGGCTGGACAGACATACTGTACAGACATCAAATATTCTGAGACTGGTTTCGGGCCCTTCAGTGTATGAAACCTAAAGATATTTCTGGCAAATGTACAGACAAATTTTTTTCTATTTATATAGATAATAGAATTATGTTGTAAGATATATCATATAGGAATTATGGGAGGCATTTTAGCGCATAACACTGGGCTCACACTTTGTGTATTTTACACGCCTTCACCTCAGACTGCTGCAGATTTGTCTGCTATAACGACCCGTGTTTTAATAGTGGGACTTCACATTACTGTTTCATATTAGCGCCACGGTTTCGGAATACATGAGACAAACTGGTTTTAAACTTTACTCAAGAAGAATAAACAAACATTGATCTGTCCATATCTATTATTTTTCATTTTTAGTTTGTTTTTTGCAAATGTTTATCTCTATCTTACAAAATTTAATTGAATTAAATCTTATAAATATAGCTTGTCGGATTAATGTAGAAATATATAGATTTATTGATGGGAAAGAAATTACATAAAAATATTTAGTTGTATATTCTATATTTTTATATTTAGTTGTAAATATTTTTTAAATAATATATTTCCACAATGTACTTACTACATTTGTATTTTTTTTTATATTTAACGCTAATATTGAAATTGAAAAATGAAAGGAAATAGGATTTTTTAAATAACTGTCATAAATGAATAAATGAATTATTTAATAATGCTTTAATGACGCCTTTTCCGTTACATTATGGAAGATACAGTACATATATTTAATGTGAAAAATGAGAGCAGTGATGAGCCTAATAAAACAAACTACTTGTATATTTATTTCACATTTATTGCTCTCTCTAGCTGAAGCTGTTCCACTCTGAACTTCTCTCTCAGCTGGAGCAGAAGCTTGACCTGGATATTAAATTCCTCACAGTGAGTCAGCATTTCTATCTTTTTAATCCGGCTTTAGGTTTTTCATTACTACTTTTTTCCATCACGACACTAAGATGTTGCTGTGTTGGGTGCTTAACATCATACTTAGTGTTGACGCCAGTTGAAGGTGATTGAGGTTTAATGTGTTTTCAGGCAACGCTGAAAAAATACCAGAGCGAGCGGCGTTCAAAGGCGGAAACGATCGAACACTGCCAGTCACAGCTGAAGAAACTGCGCAGGAAAAGTCAGGGTAGCCGGCACCCGAATAAATACGGAGACCGAGAGATGCAGGTACACGGATACAGACTTTCACGTATACATAATGCACTGTGCCAGTATACATGTAAGTGTGTTAGTTATGCTATCTGTAACGTATCACTAGCAGGCAGTGTGTGTATAATGTCAAGCTAAGTTCATTTTATTTTACATACAGTAAACCATAGTGCCAAGTTATGATATTCTACTTTTAATACTGTATCAAGTTCAAAGGGAACATGCATATTACAGTTTCTACATGACAATTACTTTAAACAACATACTTTAAAACAACATTTTAAAAATAAAAAGAATCAAACATGGGTAAAATATTAAATATTAAAAATGTATTAAGATTAAATATAAAATGAGAAGAAAACTATTCATACTTAATGTTTGAGTGACCCATGATTTAATAAAAGAAAAAGATATTTAATTATAAAATAAAAATGACTATATTAAATACAAAAAGAGTAAATGTTAAAAAAAAGTAATATAAAAAGAAAATACAAATATTTATTTAAAAAAATACATTAAAAGGATTAAAAATAAACAAATATCATACATCAATAATAACAAGCAAATATCAAAGTTACTTAAATGTACGATTATGTTATTCAGTTGATTAGAATTTGGTAAAATAAAATGTAATAAGTGCGGTGGAACCTCGGATTACGAGTAACCCTGTTTACGAGCGTTCCGCAAGACGAGGAAACATTTTTTATTAATGTTGACTTGATAAACGGATCTTGATATATGAGTACCAAGTATCATTGAGTGTCATGTATCATGCATGCGCTTCTTGTTTAGACGTCGAGCGTCACGTGATCACAACTGAGCCAATGTTTATTCTCTCTCACGCACGCTGTGGAATTGTGGGTAATCGTCTCAGTGCGCGTGCGTCACTCGTATAATCAACACCCGTGTGCGCGTGTACTGTTTACTGTAAGACTGTGACCACGTGTGTGCGCGTAAAGCATTTTTTATTTTGTGTTTGTACTGTATGTGTGTGACATAGACACACACACCCACACCAGTTTACAGAATAGAGATGCACCCGCGCTTACGAAACGAATTATGCTCGCAATCCAAGGTTCCACTGTACTTAATAACATGTTAAGTAAGTCGTTGGTGCATGTGAGCATGGCTGAGCCTTAGGTGCCCATGATCCTGTCACCAGTTTGTTGGCGTGTAGTTGGTGATCAGTCTTATTCACTTCACCTGTCAGTGGTCATTATGTTCTGGCTGATCGGTGAATATACTTGACATAATTGCTCTTATCCAAAATAACTTAAACAGCGAAAAAGAGAGAGAGAGAGTTTAAATTAAATACATTTTTAGAAATAGACGTAAAGTTATAAAGTGGCGGGAATGAAGATCAATATTATGTTTCATGCTGTAAGATAGGGCGTCGTTTCCTGCTTTTGTCGTTTCTGTTTTGATTTCATTCTCGCAGTGTCACATCTTTTCCTTCTGTATGTACAGTATGTGTGATTTTGTGTTTGTGTGTGTGTGTGTCACATCTTACTGCCATCAAAAACACAAAGTGATCAAGGTTGGGTCTTTCCTGTTACTGTGTCTCTCTGTCAGTTTGTGGAGCTGATGAGTCGCAGGCAGACGGAGTTGGACTCTCTGGTAGCAGTAGGTTATCGCTCGGCTCTTACGGAGGAGAGGAGGAGGTACTGCTTCCTGGTGGACCGTCAGTGCTCCGTCGCCAAGCTGCTAATAAACTACCACAACAAGGTAAGTTCTTCAAGTTACACAACCTAAACAACAACATAAACAATGGTTCATGCACACAGAATGATAATAATAATGTATAAAACTACACAGAAGAGTAATAAATTACCACTATGACTTACACAAGTACACCTAACTAATTACACAGTTACACAACAACAGCCTCTATAGTAAACTACCACTACAAGTTACACAACAGAAACTCCCCACTATAAACTACCACAAGTTACGCAACAAGAGCAAACTATAGTACAGTGAAACCTTGGATTGCGAGTATCGCGACTTGCGAGTGTTCCGCAAGACGAGCAAAGATTTTAACTTGGAAAACGAACAAGTCTTGGTTTACGAGCACCGAGTATCATGTATCACGCATGCGCTTCTTGTTTTGATGCTGAGCGTCACATGATCATAACTGAGCCATCAGTTTTTCTCGCTCTTGCGCTGCGGAATTGTGGGTAATCGTCTCCCCTGCTGGGTCTTAGTGCTCGTCTCTCACTGGTATAATCAACA
>JAQQZT010000033.1:3028809-3040309 GCA_030068275.1 Clarias platycephalus | reverse complement strand
TGTCAAACATTAGCTAGTACCTTAAAGTTTTCTGTCAAACATTAGCTAGTGCCTTACAACTTTCTGTCAAACATTAGGTAGTGCCTCACAACTTTCTGTCAAATATTGGCTAGTGAATTAAGATTTTCTGTCAAACATTAGCTAGTACCTTAAAGTTTTCTGTCAAACTAGTGCCTTACAACTTTCTGTCAAATATTAGCTAGTGCCTCACAATTTTCTGCCAGAAACTAGCTAGTGAATTTAACTTGTCTGTGAAACGTTACCATTCACAATTTTCTCTCAAACATCAGCTTGTGAATTACAAATGCTTAAGCTAGGAAATTAGTTTTCTTTCAAATAATCACTGATTATATTTCCTATAACCAATAACAAATGTTTTCTAGTCAAATACAAACTTTCCTCACATGTTCGTTAGATATTGCCATTTTCCAACTTTTGTTAGCTACATTACAATATTCCCTGGAATGAAATCTAATGTGACATTAAGTGTCCATTAAATGTTAACTGGATACATACTTTTTTTTTTTAACACATTACTAGGTGAATTAGATAACTGTCAAAAGTAGCTAACTAAGTACAGTGATGTTTTCTTAAACATTGCTTCTCGCTGGAGTGGAGACGACTGTAGTGTGCTTCACGCTCTGTTGCCTCTCTAGAACTCTAACATGGAGATTTGTAGTTGTGCCTTGATCCATTATGGATATATACATATCCTCTATTTTATATAGATTTTATATGACATAACTTGTCTTGGCCTTCTTTGTCCCGTTGATGTATTAAGTGAATGTAAACATAACTATATAAAGTAGAGCACGTCATCTTCTGAAGGATTCAGGAAGTCAAAAGTGTTAAAGGATTGATTTGTTGGTATGTTTTCTTGCTGAGGAACGGTTGTTGAGATGATGATGGTTAATGGATGTAGATGCATGTTCAGCGTATAGTATTGTGCAAAAGTCTTGACCCCCTGGCTTCTAAACAGCCAGACTTTCTTGTATTTTAATGTAGTCTTTAGGAATACGTCTCAAGGCTTCCTGAAGGACTTTTCTACCCTGTACCAGTTTCAGAGGAATTTTGGTTTGTTTGTTAAACCACACAGTGACCTACAGTATGAACCATTCAAGCATAAATCAGACCTAACATAAGGCATGAACCAGTGAGAAACAGGTGCAGATGATGTCAGATGATCAGGTGATTAGTGTACTGCTGAGTGGTTGGAACAGATGAGAGGGGAAATGAGGTCACTGCTGAGGTTCTTTCATTTAATCTACATAATTTTAAGGCCATTTTGAACAGTGACAGGGAAAATACATTCTCTAATAAGTGGCAGATGTCTGGGGAGGCGTGTAATATTTACGTGAAGGTAAATGAAGATTTATGAAGTGTAACAGTGTGACGCTGCTCATGATGTTCACTTAAATAAGCCAAATTCACATTAGAGTTATTGAATACACACAGATATTTGGTGAAATTTGTGAATGTTAAAGCTTTAAAACGTGTGATGTTTTTAAAAAAAGTAAAGCTGTATAGCGTGATGTTGTATTGAGTGTAACGAAAATGTTCAGTATGTGCTCAGGCCGGCGGGGACTTCGGAAAGTGATCAAGAAAGCTTTGGGAAAGTGCGTGTGTGTTAAAGGAGGTAGAATTTGACCTTTCTCTTTATTGGCGAGAGCCGCAAACAATGACAGTTTCTTGTAGTCTGTTTATTTAAACATTTATGTAACCATTGTCCCAAACGTCCTTAACGTCCTGTAAATCAACATGCTCGTGTGAGTGAGACGGGTGAAATTTTGCGATAGCTGGAACATTCAGTGTGATGAAATTCTTAAAGATAATTTTTAAATCTGCGGTTCTACTGAGTGTGTGAATGAAATGTTTTTTTTTTTTACAAGGGATGTTCAAGTCAAAGTGGGACTTTTGATTGTGCAGAATAACAACACAGTTATAAGAATAAAAATTCCCGTATCCCAGTGTTTCACTAGTGCTTGGACACCAACAAGGTAGAACGTTTTCTCAGTACGGCGGAGCCACGATCGGACTGCCTGCTTCACTCCCAGGAACTCCTTTAATTTTCCCAAATCTGTGGTAATGTCTTGGAGCGAGGTCAGGACTGTACGGGGGTTGTGGCAAAAACTTCCTTTAACGTGCAAGTGGTGCTGGTGAATGATTGTGTGTAGAGTTCACACAGACAGATGCACCTCTTCCACCAGTTGGCAGCAAGTTTTGTCAGTTTTCAAGGATCCAGCGCTCCACGCGCTGAATGTTCATAAGATCGACTGCAGTGGGCGCCGAACTTATTCATAGATGAACATAAAATGTTTTTAGTGCGGCTCAGCTTCTCATCAACAAGTAGCTCGTGTGAATAGCTTTTACGCCTTCATTCCCAAGAAGTCCTGGTTTGACTTGAACACCATTTGTAATTTTCTTTTTCGCTAGACGTCACATCTCCAGACTTTTTCTTTTCACTTACGAAAGCAGTGAGCAGTTGACCTGAAATAATTGGAGTTTGGATGTTTATGTCTCATGAGCCCGTATTCAGTTATATGCTGTGTTGCAATTTTACACACACACACACACAGCAATCTTCTGCTTTCTTGCAATGTGATTAAAATTTATATAAGAAAATAAGGTAAAAATATGTAATGAATTGTAGTTGTTGTTTTTCTTTCCTTTTTTTTTTTTTCTTCAAGTTTGGCACATGCATTATATATCGTATGTGCATTTGAAATTTATCTCAGCCTTAAACTTTTTGACTTTTAAATATTTGTTTTATTTTTAGTCAGACTTCAATGTGACTGTTGAGTTTTCCTGAAAGCTGTGCCTAAATCATTTAAAATGAGCTAAACGACTGAATGTTCTTTCTCTGAAATGTATTTTCCTCTCTGCTGTACCTACAAAACTTTCAAACGTTTCTCGTCATTATAGCGCACATTTTTGTAGTCAGTATCTTTTAAAGGAATTACTGTGATTGCGGACTCTTCTACCCTTTCCTCTTCAGTATTACTATGAAATATATATATTTTTTCTTTTTTCTTTTTATAAGAACTTAGTTATTTTAGTACAGAAAATTAAACTTACCAGTATTAATTAAAACAGAGTCAGATATTATTGATTATATGTTTTGTTTTAATATTGACGCTGATTATAAACTCATTACTGCTAAAAGATTATTAAACGTATTAGCCACTTGTACAGTCTTGTGTTACGGTGTGTGTGTGTGTGTGTGTGGCATCATGATGTTCATCAGCTAACATGCTGTGTATGTAAGAATTCAAATAAAAAGAACTGAATAAAATCTCAATCAATCTCAAACTTTTATTACAATTATTATTATTATTATTGATGTGATATGGAAAATGTCATATTCAAAACACACTGGAGCTGAGCTGTACAATTTAATCGATCTCGCCAAGGTTGGTTGTTGGCTGATTCAATTAATTGATTAATTGGGTCAGTATTCGGTTCGTAATGCATTTACATTTGTACAATTATTTAGGTAAACTTACAATCACAGTTTATCCTTGGAGAGTTAATCTAAATATTATTTCAATGTTCATTTTTATATTAGTTATTTTTTACTTTGATCTAATTTTCTGGTCAAGCTTTTCACTTTCGTGTGTGTGAGATGAATAAAATTCTTCCTCTTCTTGAGTTTATGTGCGCTTGGTGCAATATCGCCACCTACTGGACTGGAGTGTGCAGCAGAAGCTCACTTTGAACAATCAACAATCAAATCTGACAACATTCCATCACTTATTAGACACTTTTTTGTAGTATATAAAATACTACAAAATCTGTAAGAAACATTACCGATTTAAATGAATTAGAAAGTAAAGTCTAGTGCTATTGAATTGTATAGAAAATTGTAATGCCTAAAAAATTGACAGTCCAACGATATCGCTGATTCACAGGTCTAATCTGAGCAAATTACATCAAACAATCAAACAGATAATTAAAACGCTCACACGAAGACCATGTCTCAAAGTACATGATTAAAAAGCTGAACTTTATATAACAAAAAGAAATGATTAAGCCTTAACCTTGATTTATTGTCAGAAAGTAAATGCTAAATAAATGTTCTGAATTGACCAAGATAAAAACCAGAACCAAAACACAGGAGCAGCTTAAATATCAGAATTAAATATAACTATGGTATTTAGAAACATTTATAAATAACTTTCAAATTATTGAAAAATACTGAAAATGTTCAACACCAGCAATAATAAAGTAACACATGGAGCTACACTTCATAAAAATACAATAGATCGAATAGTGTTATTCTCCATGAGAAACAAGCGCTTGTGTTAAATAAAGTATATTTATTGAGAGACACAGATTGACAGAGAAACACAACGTTCGACAGGGAGAGATCTGTACAGGTTCAGGGCTGCTTTTATATTTTACATATTTTTCAGCCAGTCCAGGTTTCTGCCCTGTGGGTCACACGGGTGAGCGGGAACATCGGGCATGTTTCCATCATCTCGAACAGGAACTGGGGAAGAAAAATAAATTAATAAATGGAGTAAGAGGTAAAGAGAATGAACATACAGTACATGGAAAAGTCAGTGGTGCTGTGTTTTTGTGTATACATTTCTTTTTGGGATTACAGTCGGAGAGGGAGAGCAGAACTCACCTGGGTAGTTGTACGGCGTCACTTTGTTCAACATGACCGTGTACTTGGTGTACGGGCTCACCAGAGGCAGGATCAGTGCTGCACAAACATCAATCATTTATTAAGTATATATATACATAAATAATCAACAAGGAACATTAATAATGGTAGTGGTGAATCTCCAGCCACATCACACTGAAACACGTAAGTATCTTTTATTAAATGTTCAGGTATCTTTCAGGCGCCCCCTATAGGTAGCAGGTAGTGATGTCGTATTTTATCTCATCTTTAAAATACATGAAGACGGAGAATGCGCACAACAAACTTTTGGTTCTTTTTATACTATATCTATGGTTTTCAATAATGCCCTCAGGCTACCTCACAAACCCTAAATTTTTGTTTTATATACACTATATACCACTTGAACTTTTCCACATTTTGTCACGTTACAACCACAAACGTAAATGTATTTTATTGGGATTTTATGTGACAGATCAACACCAAGTCTTGCCACAGATTCTCAATTGGATTTACCTCTGGACTTTGACTGCTCTGCTCTAACACAGGATCATGTTTTGATCTAAACCATTCCATTGTAGCTCTGGCTGTATGTTTAGGGACGTTGTGAACCTCCGCCCCAGTCTCAAGTCTTTTGAAATCTCTAACAGGTTTTCTTCTAAGAGTGCCCTGTATTTGGCTCCATCCATCTTCGCATCAACTCTGAACAGCTTCACTGTCCCTGCTAAAGAAAAGCCTCCATACAACATGACGCTGCCACCACCATGTTTCATGGTGGGATGCTGTGTTTAGGGTGATGTGCAATCTGAGTTGCATTTAGGTCAAAACTTGAATTTTGGTCTCATCTGACGAGAGCACCTTCTTCCACATGTTTGCTGTGTCCCCCACATGGATTGCTGCAAACAGGACTTATTATGGCTTTCTTTCAACAATGGCTTCCTTCTTGTACCAGATTTGTGGCGTGCACAACTAATAGTTTTTTATGTGCCACTTTGTGTCGGTCTGTCACATAAAATAAGTTTACATGTGTGCTTATAACGTGACGAAATGTGGGTGTGAATACTTTTGCAAGGTACTGTAGCTCCTGCGTTCCATGTTAGGGTCGACTTGTTATACACAATTTGTCCACTAGAGGTCAGTAAAACTAGCTTATAAATGGAGCTTCGTAAACTAAACCTTTCTATGAAACCTCCTAACAAGACACCTAAACGAGGCTTCGTGTCCTCATCGCTATCAGCAGCATGGATTTAAAAAATGTGTTCAGTTTAAATGAAATAAAGATTGCTCTAATCAGCTGTAAGTATGAGTCTCTAAGCTGAGGACTGACCGGCGATGCCGAGGCCACAAGCTGCCGTCACCACAGGCTCCTTATTCCACGCGTTCCTCAGGAAATTCCCGACTGAAACAAAAATAATCCCGTTTTACATTTCATACACAATATCACACACTTAATACACCTTCAGATTAACTTCCTCTTATCAAAACACAGCTAACTACACAGCACCGTCACCCTCCCAAGGTCACTCCTCCCTCCAAAACACCCAATTACACCCCATTCCGATTAACCGGCATGCTTAAACCTGCTTAAAATTATAATTTTACTTCAAATACACAAATAATACCAATGCCACTATTAAATAATCGCAGGCTAGCTCGCCTTTTTAATACTTACTAGCCGCCATGTTGGACGTTGTAGTTCTGTTTTCAGCTTCTAATGGGAAATGTAGTTCGCCGTCAAGTGACGTTGTCGCTCCTGATTGGATCGAAAGGAATGACGTATATAACATGCGACGCGCTCGAATTTTGACGAGACCGTTATTATATATATATATATATATATAAAATGACAATGTTAAAAACACAATTATGCATTTTTTTAAAAACATAGATTCTATTGAAATATTTTTATTTGTAATATTTTTATTTAAATCACAAACGATATTGTGTTTTTTATGTATGTGTGTATGTATGTATGTATGTATTTGTTTACTTTTTATGTGATATAATGTGTACTGCTGAAGGTGTAACTATTGAACCGTATTTGTTGTTTTATTGTAAATAAATAAATAAACAAACGCGGTGCAAAAGTGACGTATATAAAACGCGACTTTTTGTTTGCGCTTCATTATTATTTTGTTTTATTATTGCACATTTTGAATGAAAATTATATCAGACATAGTCTTATTGTATCAGAATTGTATTAATTCTTGTGATATTATTTTGTGTATTATTGTAATATTTTATTTGTGAAAGTATTAAATAATTGAAGTAACGCGACCCGCATCGGAGTGACTGTAAATCCGTGACGTAATTAAAATGCGACGGAAGCCCTCTGTGCAGTTGTTAAAAAAAAAAAAAAAAAAAGCGGTTAAAGATTATCCGATTATAAAGTGAATGTATGTTTAAAAAAAAAAATTTTATCGTTAGTTGAGAAGTTAGACATTTTCGTGCTGATGAGACATAAAGCAGGTTGCAGTTTTGCTCACTATCTATGTTAAAAAGTAAGTCAGTCATGTTTGTGTATTAGGTCTTTGCTTGTGTCCTTGTTTATTACCATGTAAGTGAAGTAAAAATAATTACCTTGAGATAAATTCAGACTAGTGCATACATCTTTTGTGTGTGTGTGTTTATGTTGTGTAAGATATGCATGATTATGAAAGCACTGTAAGGTATTCTGTGCTGCTGCTGGTGTTTTGTCTCCTCATATGAGGTGCTATCACAAAGTTTTGAGATTCTCATGCCGATGATTTGTTTGCTTTTGCTGTACATCCTCCCTTAGACGCCTTAAGACCTGGCAGTAGAATTCACGACAGAAAAATTCATCATGGCTATTCAAGTTGCTGTCTATAATGAAATAGCGGATGTGGTCAGAATAGCACCAGTTGCACAGCTCTTGATGTACACAGGTCAATGTCTTTTGGCACACTGACTTATGAAGGTCATCGCTCCCTGTGACTGTGCGTGCAGCTTTGTGCTGCCATCTGTTGGCGTGTTACAGTCTCGAAACTTTTTCATTCCACCTTGTACCTCTTGCGTGCTATAGATGATGGAGGATTTCTCAGGCCTGGCTTTGCCTCCTCTCTTCGGCGGTCACATCCTGGAGACCGAACTAGAGGCTGCGGGCGTTGAGCTAGCTGCAGGAGCCACCGAGATCCTGGAGAGCGGAGGAATTCCTCAGGACATACAGGAGGACACGAGGGAGCTGGACAAGAGGAAATATCAGGCTCTGAGCAAAAGGGTCAAGGAGCTGGAACAAGTGCGTAAAGATTTTTTGCATGTTTGTTTTGGGTTAAAACAACGTGTCTATAAAAGGGTGTGATTTTTTTATTATTATTTTTGGCTCTCTCAGGTGAATGAAAGGATGCTGGCTCGCCTTCACCGTGTCCAAAGACTCACACGCAGACTGAAAAAAGAAAGAAGGCAAGCCGTATTACAATTTACATGTTTAAAAAGCAGGATGCGGTAACACCATGATGTTGGTGACAATCTTTACAGAGAAGTCCTGAAAAATATGATTGATTATATTATTTCAAAAATGTATTATTAGAATAAAAGATTATCACTGTAATGAAAGATTAAAAAGACTGTGTGTTAGGTTCCTCATGAAGACCCTGGATACGTACGGAGATGATTACAGGAATGCAGAGATAACGATACCGCTAGAGGTAAGACACGTGCGGTAACACTTAGAACACAATTAATCCTTACATACACTACACTTGTGCTCATAGGTGTTTTTAACAGGATGAGGGCGGAGCCAATTTAGACGCCACCCCTGGAGGAGATGACGGAGGCTCCTCCCCCTCCACCACCACCAACCAACTGGCATGCGGTTCAAAGAAAAAGCGGCATCGGGTTCCCAAGGAGAAAGAGAGAGACGCTCAGGTGAGACGAAGCACTTCAGCTTCTCTAAAGCTTTAAAATGTAAAAAAATTATTTTTAATAAAATTATTTTAATGTAGGCGGAGTCTGAGCTGTGTGTGATGTCTGAGACAGCGTTCACGGCGTTCCCGAGCCCAAACTCCCTCTCGCACTGAGCTCCGGTCTGCTAAAATGTATATTAAAAAAAATAATTAAAGAAAGGGTTTGTTAGGGTGTGGCCATGCGTTTCTAAGCAGATCTATGCGTAAGAAACGATTCGGATTATAACATCGTTCACATTTAATTTGTATTAATTAAACAATGACGCTAAATAGGCAGCTCTGAGCTTCATGTGTTTTGGTCGCCATTTTTATGTGTCTAAATTATTTATTGTTCTAAGAGCGAACGTCGCTAATTATGATTGTATTATAGTGAACTGTTTTCATCCTGAGTCATATTTTCTTATTTTTGTATTATTAATGATAAACAGATGTAATGTTAATATTGTTTGTTATGATGTTCTGGATAAATAAAGAAATTAATAAAATAAACAGGTCAGAATGTGTGATTGGTTCCAAATTTTAATTTTATTTAATTGGAAAACAAACACACACACACACACACATATATATATATATTTTGAGAGAGAGAGCAGGTCTATCGGTGTTTGCCGTAGCGGTTGAAACGGCGGTACAGGAAGCGCAGTCTCTTCTCCAGCTGCTGTTTGTCCTCCGTCATCATGCGATCTCCCACCAGCCTCTTCTTGCGCGTCAGCCGCTGGTACTCGTTACCACGGAAACCACGCAGCCACACGGGCCCCTTGATCAACTCTTTAGGGTGGGCTTTAAAATCACCTGAAGGGGACAAATTCAACAGGATGAAACCGGAATGTGAGACAGTTGCTATGGCGATTAAAGCCAGTTAAGACAACAGACTGAAACAAGCATTTTGCTTAGAAATTGTTACTATGGTAACTGAAGGTGTGTACAGGGCCTTGGCTGACTGATAGCAAACATGCTCACCCAGAATCCCGATGTTGTCGTAGACACCATACATGGTCCTCTTCTCTGTCCACCGGTCCACCTGCTTCAGGGTCGGGATGGCGTGCATCCGAACACGTAAACATGCTCCTAACACACACACACACACACACACACACACACACACACACACACACAAACATCTGGTTTAGTGAACACCAAGAGGAAATCAAACTATGAGACATGGACTTCCAAGTCCATGTGGTATGAACACACGGTATGGGACAAGAATCTAAGGGGAAATTTTTTAAATAAGCAAGGAGATGATGGAAGAAACACAGATGGAAATAAAACTTTTTTTGTAGAGTTGTGATGCTTTAAGCAATCCTTTTCTGCTTTGGCACTATTACTTCTGAGGATGTAAAAGCCGAACTCTTGAATTTTTCCATGTGGCTAAATTAACCAAGCACGACTGGCTTGACCACAGTATGGAAATGAAGAACAGTAGTCCCTGGACAGAGGATGAAATGAAATGTCTGATAGCACTTTGTGGGGACGCATCAGTACAGACAAAGCGAGAGTGAGTGTGCAGAGACGGGGCGATATACGAGGAAATATCACGCTGCACGCTAGGCTCCGGTGTTGTTACCATAGCAACCAATGCAGGAATGTCGCCACTGTGTCAGATTTGGGCTGCCAGTCTGAACAGAGCCAAATCTGATCTGATCATTTTTGCATTACAGTGTGGACTCTCAAGATCAGATTAGTGAAAAATAATTGCTGAATTTGCCTGGAGTCTGAACACAGCCTTGGAAAAATAACAGCAGAGATGAGTGTACTCTCTCTCACACAGGTTTGTCACTGTTACGACTCAGACATCACAGTACTGCTGAACTCTCAATTCTCATTGGTCAGGCTGGGTTCATTTTTAAAAATGGAGATAAAGGTACAGATGGAAACAGACTGTAAATAGATGTACAGATAAAGACAGACAGACAAATAGAAATACAGAGAGACAGACAGGCAGATAGAGGGATAAATAGAAATGCAGACAGACGGATGGATGGATAGATAGATACTGTAGACAGAGAGATGGATGGATGGATGGAAACAGAATGACAGGGATACAGAGAACCAAAACCAGGCGGATTAAGAATGATCTCATAATGATTGCTTTTTAATGAAAGTCTTTGATATGTAAATGAGTCTATGACGCAGTGTGGTGAGCTGTATGAGTGTGTATTAGTGAAGTTTCCCCTGAAGCAGGGGCAGTTACCTGTGTGCAGGTGTGAGGTGCAGAGCTGCAGGGAGCTTCTCCACAGGGACACCCCGGTGTTTAATAACCTCCCCAACACAGACATGATCCTGAAACACACACATTTAAAATTCTCCTCACAGCGGGTAAACACGGCTGTAGTTAGGGCTCGTGCGCTGTAACCTTGAGCCTCAGCCGTTTTGTTTTAAAGTTAACGTTAACGGAATACACAGTCGTACCTCTCAGTCAGAAGCCACCGAACCTGACTGAACACTGCAGAAACTCACACACACATCACCGAGTTTACACCAGAAAACACACACACACACCGTTTATCCGCTCACCGAGCTAACACAGCATTAGCGTGTGCGGCGCGTGAAGGAAACACCACGGCGACCGTTAATTTGTTTTTTAAATTTCAAATTAAAAGTCATCGCGCGAGACCAGTTCCAACGATTCAACCGCTTTTGTCACTTTCACACCGCTTTCACACTTTTGTCACTTTTCAGTAATTATTAAGACTGTAAATGTTTGCAATAATAAACATTTTATTATTAAACAAATTATATTTAATGATGAGGTAATATATAAAAGAGTTTAAACAATGAATTGATAAAGTTTTAACATTAATACCATTAAGTACAACATTGTGTTTCAGGGAGGAAAAATATACTATATATAGAAGTGGAAAGAGTAATAGAATTTTGTACTTAAGTAAAAGTACTGTTACTTTAGTGAACTTTTACTGAAGTACAAGTAAAGTTACCCGTATAAAAA